>BQNB010006982.1:0-20653 GCA_026074375.1 Tanacetum coccineum | reverse complement strand
ACAAACAACACACACATAGAATTCCATAATATAAGCATTCCACCAAATTGATTCTTTTAGTTCAGTAAGGTTCATGTATTAAATATAAGAAAACAAGTGCAATTCTATCTTCGGTATTCGTTGGTTAGAAAATAAAAAGTAAAATTTTAAAACTGTACAGGAAGTCGATACGCGGTATCCATGTTTCAGGACACGCTGTATCTATGTTTCAGGATACACCGTATTGAGACCTGTAAGAAAAATCCTAAGTACGGGTTAGAAGTCAAATAATGAATATGCCGTATAGACAAATCTGACAATAATGTTTAAAGTGCAGAAAAATAAAGACTGGATAATGTCTTGAAAGTCAATACGCTATATCCATTGAGGTTGGATACGCCGTATCGACAGTCTGGGAAGACAGACTTGATAAAAATTGAAAATTACATTATGGGTTGTCTCCCGACAAGCACTTTTGTTTACAAAAAAGTCTTTAAGTTAGACTTGCTTTCAGCTTCTTATTCCTCCCTTGGGAATGCTCATGTGTCCTCGTGTGAGCCATTCTTCAACCTTCGCATCCCTTATGTATTCGGGTCCTAAATCCAAGACTTCTTTGTAGAAACTTTTAAGCTTTTGATATGAGTGCGATATTTCATTCAGCTCATCTTGTGCACTTACCTTCAGCAATGGTCGCATCTTGTTGCATTATACATTGATTAGGTGTTTGAACCTCGGATGTGAACGCGCCATTTGATAAGTCACATTATAGTTACCATTGTTAATGGTAATTGGTATGTGTTTAATTACACATACCTTTTACCTTTAAAAACGAGCTAAAATAACCAAAAACGGACTTAAAATGCCAAATATACGCTTGTTTTGCTAATTGTATGGTGCAGGAACGGATAATTAAGAAAATGACGAAAAACGAAGCCAAAACGACAAAACCGGACTCGGAATGGAAAAGCAAGGAAAAGACAAAGTCAAAGTCCAAGTCAAAGTCAACCCAAGTCAACCCCGAAGCCAAACAGTCAACAAGTCAAGAAATATAAGTTTAAGGGTTGAAATTGCCAAACCCCTAAACTTATATTTAAAAGAGAAAAGAAAAAAAAATGAAGACAAGGGCTTAAACTGCCAATTCGGCAAAGCTATACCACAAGGGCCAAAGCTGCCAAAGTTCCTAACTTGTACCACCAAGGACGATTCTTGCAAAGAGTGTTATAACTCTTGGGGACTTGTTTTGCCAAGTCCCCAAAAGTCATAACCACACAAGGACCATGGCTGCAAAGCCTCATATAACCATGAGGGGCCAACTTTGCCAAATTCCCAAACCCACGCCTGTCACTTTCTTTTTCATAACATGTTTTCCCGCCTATTTCAACTCCCAACCAAATCACGGGTTTACAAACCCACTTTTACCCTGCAACCCAATTCCCCCATGGATAAACCTCCTTCTCCTCCTCCACTATCCTTCCCAGCTACAAATGTGCCATGTTGGCAATCCAAACCCACACAAAACCCAATCAAGGGCTTAAACCTGTCGACTTGGGTTTTCAAGAAAAATGGAGGGCCACGATTTGTTTGCTCTTTGCACTCACAAAACAAACACACCTGTGTTTGTCAAGAAAGCACAAGAAAAGAAGACACAGGACCTAGTTTTTCCTATAAAAGCTTTGTAAAGCCTTTTTGGCTAACAGTTAGTTAGTTTAAGTTGAAGTTTGTATTTTTCTTATTTTTAAGCAATTTCCTTTTAAGTTTGTACCTTTACATTTGATCAATAAAAGCCTATTCTCAGCTTCTTTGTTCTTTATTTTCAAAATTAAGCCGTTTTTACTATCATAAGCTCTCATAAGCTCTTTTGAGCTTATGCTGTTTTTCAGCTCAATATAAGTCAAATTTTGGTTAAAGAGAATCTCTGCCATCTCTTTGTTCATTGATAAGCAAAACATGATAACTTGAGGGTGTTTGATTCATTATTGAAGCTATTTGGAGCAATAAGCTACAAAAAGCTTATTGAGCTTTTAAGCTGGTTTAGAGGCTAGGGAGCCATAGGTTCAGGTTTTAAGCCACTCACTCAACAAGAGTGGCTTGGTTCTGAGACAACAAAAAAACCAAGGTTTCATTTCTAAATTTTCATTTAGCTTAATTTTTAGCTTAAGGCATTAGCTTATTTACTTTTAATTCCTGTTCAAATCTTTGCAAACACATTAGTTTAGGCTTGTTATTTAGGGGTTTTAAGTTTTCATTGCATAAATTTGTGTAATATCAGTTTATCTTTCAAAACTGTCAATGTTAGTGTAATAAGCTAGGAGAGAAAGTGCTTATTTTTGAAACATAAGCTTTAGATTTTAGTCTTAAAATAGTTTAAGTAGGTTATTTATAGTGTAAGTGGATAAAAGGTTTCAGCTGTTTTAGTTTTAAATTAGATTTTAAGTGCACTTTAGTTTGACAGCTTAAAGTAAAGGGGTGTTTGGGATAACTATTAAAACGGGTCAAAATGCTCTTTGGTTTGGGTTATGGTCATCAATCTAGTTTTAAACTTAAGTTTTAAGCTCATTGAAGCTGTTTGTAAAAGTTTTCAAGTTTTAAAATTGTTTTTCCAAGCTTTTCTAAACCATTCTTTAAACTGTTGGATTTTAAAAAACACCACAAGTGCTTATTTGATTAAGCACTTGTGAGTTTGAGTTTTTTTTTTAACAGCAATATATTATTAAACCACTAGCAAGAAGCTAGAAATTACAAAGCGACAAGGTACGGATTTTTAAGCCAATCGTTCCAACTAAACGAGGCTTTACATCTATTACGACACCAATAAAAAGACCGAGACACAATATCCTCAAAAATCATCGCCTTTGGAGAAGAAACCGCTTCAAAGATATACTTGTTCCGATATTGCCAAACATGCCACCACATTACGTAAAAAACACCTTCGAGAGCCTGCTTATAATTAGAAGATAAGCGAAGATTCACAAGCCAGTTTAACCAATCTTCATATGAGTCGGCCTCTATGTAAGTAATATCCCACCATCGTGTTATCTTTCGGATAATATCTCTAACCATATTACACTTAAAAAATAAATGGCTAGACGACTCCACCTCATTGTCACAAATAGAACACGTAATAGATTCTATATCCATACCTCTACGAGAAATGTTGAAACGCGTCGGTAATGAATCAATCTTAACTTTCCACGCATGAACATTCACCTTAATAGGGACAAGTTTTATCCACCGTGTCTTTGTAGTTACGTCCGGCAACATTTTATCATCTAGCATCTTTCTAACAGAAGCAACAGAAAAATCACCCGAGTTCTCCAAGGACCATTTCCAACGATCTGACACAGGAACAAGGTTTACGTCTTGGACCTGAACCAATAAAGCTTCGTACTGCTCCTGTTCGATACCACCCCTGGGTTTTCGACGAAAAGAAAAGTCCAAACTGGATTGAGTCAACTTTGTGCCAACCTTCACAAACTTACATGTCTCTAGAGCATAGATACGAGGATATAGATCTTTAAGAACGATATGACCAATCCAAATGTCTTCCCAGAAAGCAGTTTTATCCCCGTTTCCCAGTTTCATTTGCATACAGTTAAGAAGATTAATACCTTGATTCTTCAAAACATTGATTTCATGCACTATGTCCATCCAATACGACGGGAAAGCAGACTTCACTTGCTTCCCCACTTTCCCATCTTCTCCATGGATCGCCTTGATAACCCTCGACCATAAAGATGTATTTTGAGTAAAGAACCTCCACACCCATTTGAACATAAGACCTCTATTCAATGCATACAAACTTGAAACACCAAGGCCACCTTTCTCTTTGGAAGCCAACACATTTTTCCATTTAACCCAAGACGTTCTCTTGCTATTGGGATCATGACCATTAAAAAAATGACTACGAATGGATTCCAACCTGCGAAGAACACTCATAGGGACTCTAAAAATAGACATGTGATATATAGGCATCGATCCTAAGACCGATTTAAGGAGAGTTAACCTTCCTCCAATTGAAAGCGTCTTCATTTTCCACTTGGATAGGCGAGCATACACTCGATCTACTACCTCATTCCAAGCTTGAATTCTATGCATAGAACCACCCACTTTCGAACCTAAGTAGGAGAAAGGCGGTTTAAGAATAAGGCATCCTAGTTTTGAGGCAGCTTGCTTAACTTTTTCATCATCCACAAGAACCCCCATTAGTTTACTTTTGTTCATGTTAATATGCAAACCTGACGCATGAAAAAAGCATTCCAGAACCTGAACTAGAGTATTAATGTTGTCATCGCACCATTGTCCCACAAAAATCACATCATCCGCGTAAAACATATGGGAAAGCATCAACGAAGAACTTAACGTTATGCCTTTAAACATACGAGCATCCACCACTCTTTGAAACGATAAATGCAAACTTTCCATTATTAATATGAACAAGAAAGGAGATAACGGATCACCTTGTTTTAAGCCCTTGTGAAATTGAAACTCCGCCGTTGGACTACCGTTAATAATTATCGAACCTCTCGAAGATCTAAGACAACTTTGAATCCAGGTGCACCACTTATCACCGAACCCAAACTTTTTCAAAACTTCATCCAAAAAATCCCATCGAACCGAGTCATAAGCCTTCTCAAAATCAACTTTAAAAATTAAAGATTGTTTCTTCTTCGACTTACACCATTGGAGCACTTCATTTAAGATAAACGGGCCGTCTAAAATTTGTCTATCCGCAATGAAGGCTGATTGCACCTCGTTTACAATATCTCCTAAAACAACTACTAGCCGATTCGCCAATATTTTTGCAATAATTTTGTACAAGCTTCCGATTAGACTTATTGGTCTAAAATCTTTTACCACGTTAGCATCAGGGATTTTAGGAATCAAGGCAATGAAAGACGAGTTACAACCTTTAGGGATGTCCCCATAAGTAAAAAAATGATTAACGGCATCGAACACGTCATTTTCAATCACCTTCCAGAATCGACGATAGAAACCAAACGTGAAACCGTCTGGACCAGGGGCTTTATCAGTCCCACAATCCCAAACCGCCCTCTTTACTTCATCTTTAGACACTTCGAGTTCCAGCTCAACCTGTTGATCACAAGATAAAATTTTCGAAAAGTTCATAACAAGAGAAGCTCGATTAGCAGCAGGTTTGTCAAATCTTTTACTAAAATGATGGAGGAATTCATTTTTCACCCTTTGCGGATTATCAACCCATGTGCCATCAACCAGAATCCCACGAATGTTAAGTTGACTCCGTTTTTTATTCAACACACCGTGATAAAAACTCGAATTCTCATCTCCTTCTATGGACCATTTAATCTTCGCTTTTTGAGCCGCGTCCAATGATTGAATTTTGTCGATATCTTGAATGGATTTCAAGACATCCATTCTTAATTTTACAACCTCATCGTTGCCTTCACCATTATCAATTATATCATCCACTGCCTTTAGATCATCTTTGAGTTTTGCTTTTATGTTTTTTGAACTTTTCATATTACCTTTATTCCAATCTCGAATCTTCTGTTTGAGATATTTCAATTTCTTCATCATGTTACTCATCGCATTAGATTCGTCCACAGGAGCTTCATTCCATGCATCTTCAACCAATTTATTAAATCCTTCCATTTCAAACCAAGAATGAAAAAATCGGAAAGGAGTCGGCCCATAATCAAAGTGAGACTCACGAAGCAAAATAGGCCGATGATCTGATAAGTACCGTTCGAGAGAGGTTGCTGTGAAGTTCGGGCAAGTAATCATTAGATTCTCAGAAATGAGGAACCGATCAAGTTTGCTCATCTTTGTAGCAGATTTATGACACCACGTAAAAGAACAACCACCTAAAGGAATCTCCTCCAAGCCCGCATTGACGATAAACGAATTGAACACATTTGCACCTTGAACATTAAAATTCGACCCAAATCTTTCAGATTTACATCTCACCTCATTAAAATCCCCCATTATAATCACCTCGCCTTTCCAATTATTAATCACATGAGTCAAATAGTCCCACAACATCTTTTTTTCATTTAATTCTTGAGGAGCATATACCGAAACAATGAGAAGGTCACACCCAGTTTTCAACCACACACCACGAATCATAATGAAGTAATCAGACACAGTGACGTCTTTTTTACGGTACGAACTAGGATCCCACACACAAAGAATACCTCCCGAGTTACCTACTGAATCACTATGAACATAATCGAACGCAAAATTGCCCCAACACATCTTAACACTAAAAATCTCCATTTTCTCCATTTTTGTTTCTTGTAACGTTAGAAAATTCACTTTATTTTTTACACATAATTCCTTGACCCAATCTTTTTTAGCCTTCTGGGCCAGGCCTTGAATGTTTAGTGACAAAAAATTCATCGAAAACCCTCCTTCACTCCTTGTGATTCAATAATCTCCGTCATGTTATTCATACACCCATCCATGTTATATCCCATAGTCTGCCCCACTTTCACCAATTCTTCCATCAAATTCAATATTGATCCACCGGTACGTGGATTCACTGATTTTTTAAAATGGCCTGAGCAAACCGATTCTGCTACATCATCTTTTGAACCCTTATTTGAACCAATGTCTTTGAAAACGTCGTTTACCCCTTCCTCATGACCACCTTGTGAAAATTCGCCACATTCTTTCTTGGAGTTCTCACCATTATTGCAAAATGTTTCTATACCATCCTTTGGAGTATAGCCTGGAGGGTATTGTGGACTGTGTTCCGATTTGTCTTCACTTTCTACATTGTCTTTTTTCTTATTAAGCAACTCATAAATGTTGAATGGATCCTTGGAATGATTCTCCTTTTGACCAGTAGACAACTCCTCTGGTTTGTTGTAATTCTGCGATCGCTCCTCAAAACACGTTTCCAGGACTTCGTCCACATCACTGTCTACTGCATTTAAATCTCCTTCATTAACATCATCATCTGAATCATGTTCATCATCAGATTCCTCCAAGAAGTCAGGAACCCATCCTGTAACTTCCTTGGCGCGAATCCAACACACCTTACCACGAAATATAATTTTGAACGCCTCAATAATATTCTTACCAACCTTCGTCTTTATGCACAGTCTTTTCGAGTGAAAGCAGTTTTCATCTTGATCATCAATGTGTAATAAGTCACCCCATTTAGACGCAATACGTTTAAATGTATTGTTCGACCATAATTTAAATGGAATACCTTCAATCTCCACCCAAACAATTCTTCCTTCAATAGTAAAATCCTTTGATGCTTGAATCAACTGAGAGAACCAAGACCCAATACCCACATTAGCATGGAAAAGTTTTTTTGAAGCTTCTGAATCAAATTCCACCAGCACCCATAATTCACCCATATACTGAATTTTGATATTGTTGAAACCTTCTTTATGCAGTACCATCTTCAGGTTAGATAAGGATGCAAACTCTTTCACCCTTCCCATCAACGAGTTAGAGAGATCAGATGTGTTCAAACATTCATCGTCCAATACCAGTGTTGGGGTATGATCACTTTCCGCAACCACAGACGTGTTATTTCCTTTCACCACCTGAACATACGAGTTGCCCACTCCACTTTGTCCCATATCTTTCTGGTAAACATGTGTACTACGTCTATTAACCCCAACATAATTGTTAGGCTGATGATATTTCTTATTCAAAGGCGTTCTGTGAAATCTAACAGAGTTAGCATGAAGCTTCAACCGCCCCACCCATATCGTACATAGGTTATTAACCAATCTCTCCTCATTAAAAACATTAATAAAACGGACAAAACCAAACCTCTTTCCAGCTTTCGACCTCTTAATTGGGATATACGCATCGACGACATGTCCATATTGTTTACATGCATTAAACAGATCCTTAGCAGAAAACGTGACAGGAAAATTTGTGATAAATATGGATGTAGAGATCTTAGAGACATCATCCTCCTTTGATTTGTGGCTTCCCATGAGACCACCCAAGATTACACAATGCAAAAAAAAAAACAATCACGCCACCTCATCAACCCTTGAACTAGTATGTTTTACCGTCGTACTACATTCTGGCACAATAAGCCCACAACCACCATCGGTCCTTTGAGCTTCTTTGATCTGTAGCATGAGGTTAGACTCATATACTCAATACTCGACTAAATAGACATCAGAACATCGTACACATAGATCAACATCCAAACTGCTCTAATCATGAAAAGGATCCTAGAATCAAAACAAGCTATCATGCCCTCGCGATTTTACGACTTAAGTGGCGTCGGCCAACCATTAGCTTGCCGGATGGTACGGATGTTAGTGTCATAATCTTTCAGAAGTTCCAAACCATCTTCTCTGTTCAAGTTATGTTCTCGCAGAGTAAAAATTTATGTGAGACTCTTTGATCTGTAAAAGAATATCACAAGATTCACCATACAGATAGTGTCTCCTGATCTTAATGCAAAAAAACAAACCTTGCTGCTAACTCAAAGATCATGGGTTGGATAATTCTTCTTAAATGGCTTCAGCTTCTCTGTCTTGATACGTAGGCGATCATTCCCATTGTGTGCAATCAAAAACCCAACAAACCTTTCTTCGATGCATTCAATCGTATATCTGAAAACCACCGAAACCAGATGGAAGAGTCAATATCGGAGCAGACACCAATCTCCGTTTCAGTTCCTCGAAACTCTCCTGACGCTCATCCGTCCACACAAACTTCTCACCCTTTCTCATTAGCTGGGTAAGGGTATAAGCTGCTAATCCGGGTAGATAACCTCAACAAACACGTCGGTAATAGCCAGCATAGGAACAAAAACTTCTCATCCTCCGTTTCCCCCCCCCCACCGTAGTAGCTCGGCCATTTGGTGATACGACTTTAACCCTTTGATGGATCATAATGATGTGTCTGCAGATACAATATGACCAAGGAACGCGACTTGCGTAAACCAGATACTGGCACTTTGATAATTTCGCATACAAATTTTCTGTCTAAGAATCTTCAAAACATAATCCGTTGAGTTGTTGCTCATGCTTTCTTCAAGACTTATAGAAATACGTGGATGTCATCGATGAAAACATAAGATCGAACCTTATTCAAGGTACTCGTGGATAATACGGTTCATCAAAATCCCATAAAACATGCAGAGCATTTGTCAGACCGAAGGGTTTAACCAATGATTTTTCGTAGTAGCCATAACGCGTACGAAAAGCAGTCTTAGAAATATCCTGTTCTCTCACACGAAGCTGATGATAACCAGATCGCAGATCAATCTTAGAAAAATATTTGGCCCCTTGAAGTTGGTCAAACCAATCGACTCGATTCGAAGGAAGAGGATAGCGGTTACGAATTGTTATTACGGTTGAGTTTGCCTGGTAATCAATTCACAAGGCATGCTCCCATCTTTTCTTCTTAACAATAAGACCGGGCACCCCACTGTGAAACACTTGGGTCTATAAAACCATTCTCCAACATCTCCTGTAATGCTCCTTTAACTCCTATTCAACAGGTGCCAATACGATAAGGGCCTTGAGATAGGTAGTTAAGCACCTTTGGGGGAATAACACAATGCCAAATCAATCTCTCTTTAGCCGGGGAATTGGGTAGTCCAGGAAAGTTTCTTCGGAATAAAATAGCGAATTCCACGAACAACAGAAAGATTTTCAATATTAGGGACTCTCCAAAGATGTGTCCATAACAAAACCCAGAAAGGAAAAAACCTTGGGCACCCATGAGAAATACAAAGGTACGTTGCCTTCATAGCAGGAGATGAGCTTAACGTCTTAAGCTGAGTGTGGACCATGATAAACAAATTCAGGGTTGGCGAACATTACCAAAGATCACAATCCTAGCATTAGCCGTCTATGCAATGGTAGCTCGATGAGAAGCCAACCAATCCATGCCAAGAATCACATCAAAGTCGAGCATATGGATAGGAAGTAAATTCGCAGGACGAATACGATCATCAAAACGTAGAGGGCAGTTAACATATTCATGGTCAATGAGCATATGGTTCTTCATTGGGGTTGAAATGATTACACGTTCAATTAATGGTGTAGGATTCATATTAAGATTCTTAGCAAAAGTGGTAGATATAATAGAATGAGTAGCTCCAGTATCAAATAAAACGAAGACAGTACGATCATCAATGTAGAGATTACCGGTAATAGTACCTGAAGTCTTTGCCGCCTGATCACGAGTCGTAGCATAAACCCGTCCTGTAGCAGGAGGTAATCTAGCAAAATCCGCTGGCATACTCTGCTTCTGCTTCGCTTGGGGACAATCCTTCACCTTATGTTGAGTAGACCCGCAAGTAAAACATCCCCCAGTAGCCTTATAACAAACACCTGGATGAGGCTTTCCACATGTAGTACAAAGAGGTGGAGGAGGCAAAGTCTCAGTAGACCTCCTCTGACTTGCAGAACCTGAAGCATGACCCTGGTTAAAATCCCGAGTTGACTGACCCCTGTGCTGGCGCTGGTTGTAGTTACCCTGACCCTGGCGGTCATTCCCATTCCTACTAGTAAACCTCTGATCTTGACCCTGAAAATCCTGTCATTTCGAATCATAACCCCGATCCTGACGACCCCGATGCTCAACACTCTGGTCCTGACGACCCCTATACTCATGCTGACCCTGGTCATAACGACCCTTGTTCTCCTGTTAGCCCTGTCTCCTGTTCTGAATCTGATTACCATCTTTATCCCGCTTATTTGAATTTCCGCTCTAATGTAATAACTCGATGTTATGGGCGGCAGCCGCAACCTGCGCAACATTCGTATAATCCGTATTAACGATCTGGTCTAAAACCCACTTCTTTAGCCCCCACTTGAAATGTCTAGCTTGCCTCTAGGCATCTCCAGGAGTAGCTCCAAAAAAACTAGCCAATCTAGTGAACCTCTCCATGTACTCCCCAGAATTCTCTCGATCCAGCTGACATATCGACCCATACTCACGCTCATAACGTTGCTGTTCAGATGCCGAAAAATACTTGTTGTAAAAGATCTCATGAAAAGCAACCTAAGTACAAGTATCGGCAAAAGCATCACCTCCAACCTGAGTACGCAAATGAGCTTTCCACCAGCTCAGTGCATCACCCTCTAGTTTAAACGCAGCAAGACGAGTCTTGAAGTTGTCGGGACAACCCAAAACTTGAAATAACTTTTCCATATGCGTAATCCAGTCTTCTGCCTCGACAGGAGTGGCAGCAGACCGAAATGCAAGCGGCTTTAACTTAGTAAACCTCTCGATCGAAACATGAATCCCTTGGGGTATAGCATCACCACCACCACCACCTGAAGATCCAGTACCATTCATGATGTCATTGGTGATTTGAGTTCTCAAAGCAGCCGTAAGGTTAGGGAGAGCATTGGCCACAGCAGCAGTAATCATGGCAGAAACAAAGATCTATAGCTATTCTACTCATAATTGAACTACGACAGATTCAATAGGTAAAATAATAGAAAATGAGATCTAAGCTACTTAAGTGAAAAACAGATTATCAAACTTAATCATTAAGCACAAAGAGACAATGTTAAGCTAAAATAAGCTAAATTAAGCAATTTATAAGTTGGAAACTAGAGACAAAAATGTAAAGAGAAAACTTACATAAACCTTAGCTAAACATTTCAATCAAAAGTTCTTTTATGTTTAATCTTTTATTGCCATTGATCTTGTGATTTCATCCATGGAATGATCTAGGGATCCTACAAAACCTATCCTATGAAAACTTATATAACCAAACTTAGCTTATAAAATCAACTCAATCAAAGTTAATTATGAAGCTTGAATCAACCCAAAAAGACCAAATGACCTTAAACAGTACTAACTCTCAGTTAGTACTGTTGACCTAAACACCCCTTTATCATTTTTAAAATTCATTTAAGCTTGCGAATTTTAAAATCTAATGATTAAAACTTTATAACCAAATGTTGAACAAATTATATCTACTATTATGAACTTATTTTAACACTCAAATAAGCCAGAAACAGAGATCTATAAGCTATAACTATTATACTCATAATTGAACTATGACAAATTCAATAGGTAAAACAATAGAAAATGAGATCAAAGCTACTTAAGTGAAAAACAGATTATCAAACTTAATCATTAAGCACAAAGAGACAGTGTTAAGCTAAAATAAGCTAAATTAAGCAATTTATAAGTTGGAAACTAGAGACAAAAATGTAAAGAGAAAACTTACATAAACCTTAGCTAAACAAAGGTTCAATTTGCTCAAAGAGTTGTTCTTCTTTTGTGAGTAACTTGGGTGTAAAAATCCCTTCCTCTTGTGCTTTCTTTACTATCCACGATCCTCACTTGATGTGCTTGACCAATAAGATGCGTTTGATGATGTTTTTACCCTGCCACTATAATCCTTATCACTTGTATTAGCTTTCCCCATGTCCAATTGTGATTTGCCCCTTGATTTTACCTTTGTGGTTAAACCTTAGAGACGATGAACAGTAAAACCGACTTTTCCCGCGTAAAAAAAACTTATAATAGGGTGCGTTTAATTATTGTGTTGACCCGGGGCTTGTACTTGGGCTTTATAAAAGGGAAATGGGCCTTGGGTTGTTATTGATAACGGGCCAAAGATGTATAAGGGCTAACACCCGTTTAAAGTTAAGGACCATTTTTTGTAATTTTGGACTTTATGAGGGACTGATTTAGGAATATTTTGAGTTTTTATCCTTTTGTGGTTTGACTTAGGTTGACCAAAGGTTTACTTGAGTTGACCACTTTTGACTTTTGATAGCTTTCTCCTGGATTTTTGCGTGCTCTTCCATTCCCGTGTTCGTGTTTGCTCGGTTTTAACCATTTTCTTGTGAGTTTTGCAATATCCACACCTACACAGTCATAGAGACAAAACAAGCAATATTCAAGCATTTAAAGCACAATTTTGTGTTTTTAGGGCTATTTTAGATATAAAACGGATATGTGTTTTCACACATATCATATCCCGTGTGGAATTTTGTTTGAAGTCTTGTTTGCTTGTTGTTTGATTTTAGTTTCGGATGTTTTGGAATAAGTTTGGATTACGGTCCCCTGTGTGGGCATTTAAATAATTGTAATAGATTGTGGATTTTAGTTACGATTTGGGACATCACTTGAGTTTGTTCAAGGTTGATCGTCTTCATAGCACTTGGAGTTTATGCAATGTAGTTTTCTTTATTTTGTATCTTGTGTCATGATTGATCATTATGTTGCATTCCTGAGTTTCCGCCATTGTCAAGGTGTGACAAATAACCCTTCTTATTAGGAGCATAACCAACAAAAATCCCAATATCAGCTGTCATTTGTATGGTTACAAAGAGCACCAAAACTTTAGAGAAATTTAAGATCAGGTTTCTTACCATGCACAAGCTCATATGTGGTTTTGATATGACGAGTATGAATTAAGGATTTGTTTTGGGTGTAACAAGCATTAGAAACAACTTCTGCCCATAGAAACATCAAAGCTTTAGAAAATATCAGCATTGTCCGAGCTGCTTCCATAAGAGTACGATTCCGTCTTTCGACAACGTCGTTCTGCTGAGGAGTTCTCGGAATAGATTTTTGGTGAGTGATGCCGACACTCTCATAGAATTCAGTCAGAACTAGATTAACAAATTCGGTGCCATTATCTGTGCGGATATATCTGACAATTTTATTGAGACCAACTTGTATTTGCTTTAGAAATCTAATAACAAACTCTGGAGTTTCATCTTTTGATCTCAAAAATGTAACCCATGTAAATCTTGAATAATCATCAACGATGACTAAAATGTATTTCTTCCCATTAATACTCTGCACACACTCATTGGTCCACACAAATCCATATGAAGGGTATGTAATACTTCCTTTATGATGTTTTTCATATTTAGGTTTGTGGGTATACCTCTTGCTCTTTCCTAGTTGACACGTGGAGCAAAGATGATCTTTTTCAAACTTCAACCTTGGTAAGCCTCTTACCAGATCTTTTTGTGCAAGATCATTGATGGTGCCAAAGTTCAAATAATTTAACTAACGATGCCACAACCATGATTTGTTCTTGGAGGCTTTTGACAATAAGCAGATTGGAGAGGACTTCATCATATCTTCAATAGAGATAGTATACAGATTGGAGCCACGAGAACCTTTAAGTAATTCTACACCATCTACATCTCTAACATAACATGAATATTTTTTGAATGCAACTTCAAGATCTGAATCACAAAATTGTCTTACAGAAAAGAGATTGTGTCTAAGTCCTTCCACATAATATACCCTGGAGATCACACTATCACCAATCGTGTAATATCCATAACCCATAATAGCACCAAAATGATCATTCCCAAATCTGACTATTCCGATGAACTTTTTTACAAAATTCTTGAGCCGTGAGCGATTCTCCGTCATATGTTTTGAGTAGCTTGAGTTTAAATTCCAAAGGATGATCTGTACGGCCTGTATTTGAAAACAGACAAAAATGGAGAGTTTGTTATGTTGGATCCCTAATTTCTGTTGGGGTCATGTTGGTTAGCAGAAACAGTAGTACATTTCATAGAAGCATCCATTGACTGTGTCTTAGTTGTAGTAGAAATGCTATTGGAAATTACCTTTTCCTGTTTGTATTTATGTGTGTATCTAGTTAATGTTTTCTGAGAAGTGTTACTAAATATCTTAGTGATCATAATTTCACTAGAACTAACGTGTTCAGGTTGCTGTAAAGGCACTACTTTGGATTTAGTAAACCTAGTTAAAGGGCACTGTTCTCCTAAAGTGAATTTCCTTCCAGTTGGCTTCCACACATAGCCAACATTAGCAAATAGTTTCCTTATTGCTTTCTAAACTTGCTTAACTTTGCTCAAAACATTTTTAACAAAGGAGGAACATAGAGATTTCAAATATTTCACAACACACTTATCATGACTAGCAAAAATTAAGCATTTGTTACATTTCTTGCACACAGAATTAGAATTCGAATGAATTACAGTACGCTTAGAGCTATTACCATAATCAACACGATTCTTTTGTTTCAATTAGACTTATTGTTCCTAGGGTGAGCTTTTACTTTCTTCGTGTTGTCACTTTTAGCTGGCAAGATCCTATTGTTATTTATATTGCTCCTAGGCTTTGACCCGCTAGCTTTAGTTGAACTGTTTACTCCTGTAGAAGGAATCACGTGTATATTAGTCTTTTGCACTTTTTGTTGTTCAACATGTGTTTGTGTGTTATCATTTAAAGTTTTGCATGGTTCCTTAAAAGTAACTTTCTTTTTCCTATTCAAAGGAGTAGTAGAAACCTTTTTATCTCTTTTACTAAATTCTTTCAGAATCACATATTCTAACAATTCCTAAGATCGTTTAGTGTAAAAGCAGGCAGATTCAAGCGCATTATCTAATGGTGTTTCAATTCTAGCCTCTTCTACTATCTCCCGAAGTGTTTCTACACTTTCCTTAAGATGTTTGAGATAATCTAGATGAACTTCCCTATTGTTCCTATTGCGAGGAGGATTGGTTCAACATCGATTGCATACATACCAGGAGCAAGAACTTTTGGTTTTACAGTATTCGTAGTGACGCATTGCATTTTTCCTTTTAGCTGAGCCTTTAGTTTCTCATTTTAAGTTAACAAAGAAGTTGTCTTTTCAATAGTTTTAGCACGCGTTATCTTAATAGAATCATACAATTCCTTGTAATGCTGCTTAATTTTTGCATTCTCTACCCAAAAAAGCTCATTTGTTCTTGAAGAGCAGTGACTTTTTCTGTTAATTCTGTGTTTTGAGAATCTAAGGCTGTAATATCAAGAATACGATCTGCCTCACTACGTCTCTCATTAATTTGAGAGATTTTCACTTTTAACTTTCTAATCGTGTTGTCCTTTCCTTGAAGTGATTCTTTCATTTTGTTGATTTTAAAAACTGAGTCAAATTCTAGAGCATGTTTCCAAAACATTCTTTCAGATGTTGATACTTTAATTGCAAATTCAGGTGATTCACCTCAAGGTTAGAAAAATGTTTTATCATTTTACTATGATCATCGTTTTCAATCTTGTGTTTTAATTTAGAAATCTCAGCTTCAAGTTCTAGACAATGTGCTTGTCCTACAGTGTAAGCATCATGCAATTCAGAAAATCTAGATATGGTATTCACATCTGTTTGGAATACGAAAGTATCGCTCACTTCCATTAATATCGTTAGATAGCTCGTTAAGTAATATTTGGAAACTCAATAGGCTAGTTAAGGAAAAGCCCATGGATAAAGCCTATATCTGGCCATATTGTAAGTATATAAACCCTTCCTTTCCATGCTATGGAAAGGGTGTTGGTTGTTTTATTATTTCACACATAGTTATACATTATTCTCTTTTACTTTCTCTTACTAGAAGCAACCTCCCACTCTCTTTCTCTCTCTAGATTTCTTCATACTTATAAGTGTGTTTAAAGATTACTTATATTCTAAAATTGGTATCAAGAGCCATGGGGTGATATTGTTTTTTTTTGTGCGTTTTTACTTATTTTCTACTCGTCTTTTGGTTCGACCAATACAAAGGGTTTTTACCTTTTTGTGGGTTTAAAAACCATAAAGTTTACTACTTTCTTCTTCCTTTGTCTTAGTATTATCTAGTTGTACAATCAAAAACCTAGAAAATACATAAAGATCTTCAGTTTGATAAGTTTTGGTTCAAAAAGTACTTTTGTGTCCAAAATCTTGATTTGAAATTTTTTGTGTTATAAAGTTTAAAGTTTGTATTTTTAAGATTCTACTAGGCTTAGATAGGTAAGTTGTACAAGAAAATTCGAGTAAAAACGTCAAAAAGTGAGTCTTTTAGTGTTTTGGAAAAGTTGAAGTTCGTTTTTATAGGAGGCGAATTAAGATCTTTTCATGGAAGGAAAAGAAAGAATATCTTGAAGCTAAGACTCTTCTTGAAGGCGAATTAAGATCTTCTTGAAGGCGAATTAAGATCTTCTTGAAGGCGAATTAAGAGTTTCTTGAAGGCGAATTAAGATTTTCTTGAAGGAGAATTAAGATTTTCTTGAAGGCGAATTAATATTCTCTTGAAGGTAAATTAATCTTCTTCTTAGAGGCGAATTGATATTCTTCTTAGAGGCGAATTAATATTATTCTATTCAAGGCGAATTAATCCCTTTCAGTATAAAGCGATTTAATCCTTTATTGTAGAAGGTGAATTAATCATTTCTTATAGAAGGCGAATTAATCATCTCCCGTTGAAGGCGAATTAATCTCTTCTTCTGAGGTAAATTAATCACATTTGACTTATACGTTTTATTACTTTGATTTGTAAAATCTCGTGAAACGTTATTTTCTGTTTTAATCAAGAATTGTAAAATCCCATGTATTATCAAGACTCACGACACTTAAAATCAACTCACTTTATAACAATTAGTTCTTATCATTGTTCGATCAACAAGTAATCTTTTCACATACCAACAAAGTAACAATGTCTACTCCTGCTGAATTCATGATACTCTCTGGTGGTGATAATCGTCTACCAATGTTGGAGTAACACCTGTATAATTCATGGAAAAGCAGAATGGAACTTTACATGCAAAACAGAAAGCATGGAAGAATGATACTTGAATCAGTTGAAGATGGTCCACTCATTTGGCCTATGATTAAAGAAAATGGTATGACCAAGACAAAGAAATATGAGGAATTATCTGCAACTAATAAAATTCAAGCTGATTGTGATCTCAAGGCAACTAATATCATTCTTCAAGGACTACCATCTAATGTCTATTCACTCGTTAATCATCACAGAGTTGCCAAGGATCTATGGGAAAGAGTTCAACTACTAATGCAAGGTACCTTATTGACAAAGCAAGAAAGAGAGTGTAACCTGTATGATGTATTTGATAAGTTTGCTCACATCAAGGGGGAATCACTTCATTAATATTACTTGAGATTTACTCAGCTGATCAATGACATGAACATTTACAAAATGAAATTGGAGCAATTTTAGGTCAATACCAAGTTCTTAAATAGTCTTTCACCTGAATGGAGTAAGTTTGTGACTGATGTCAAACTTGTAAGAGATTTGCACACTACCAACTTTGATCAGCTTAATGCATATCTTGAACAACATGAACTCCATGCAAATGAAGTCCGTATTATGCGTGAACACAATCAAGATCCACTTGCACTAGTCGCGTATCATCAGATGACACCATCTCACTTCAACACTTATCAGTCTTCATACAACAATCCTCAGTTCCAACAACAGTTTTCACCATCTCGGTCTCCTCAATATGGATCAATTCATCCCACACAACATTACTCAACTACTTATTCATCCACACCTTGTGCAACTACTTATCCTTCAACACCGTATCCTAATGCTTACTCATCCACAGTACATCAAGATGCTTGTCCACAACCACAATCTATTCCACAAATTGAATATATTGTCTCTACAATTAATCAACAAACACATCTTGCTGAATTTCCTCAGATAGACTCCGGTCTAGCAGTTCTTGTATTTAAGCAAGGAGATGACCATATTGATGCCATTAACAAAATGATGACATTTATGTCTACTGTCGTCATATCTCGTTTCCAAACTACCGACAATCAGCTAAGAAATTCTTCCAACCCAAGACAACAAGCAACTATTCATAATGGAAGGGTGACTGTTTAACCAGTTTAGGAGAGACAAAGTTCATTTGCTACTGGTACTTCTAGAACAAGGGCTAACATCTCAGGAACAGGAGGGAATAATTCAGGTCAACAAAGGGTCATGAAGTGTTTTAACTGCCAAGGGGAAGGTCACACGGCAAGACAGTGCCCAAAGTCAAAGAGGAAAAGGGATGCTACATGGTTTAGGGATAAATTTCTTCTGTTTAAAGCATAAGAATCTGGTAAAGTTCTAAATGAGGAGGAATTGGAATTTTTGGCAGACCCTGGAGTTGCAGAAGGTCCAGTTACACAGACGGTCATTATACACAATGTAACTTATCAAGCAGATGATTTGGATGCATATGATTTTGACTGCGAAGACTTCTCTACAGCCAAGGCAGTTCTTATGGCCAACTTGTCTAGTTATGGATCAGATGTTCTCTTCGAGGAACCTCACTCTAAAAACACTCATAATGATATGCTAAATCAAAGTGTGTAAGAGATGCCGTATTCTAAACAAACTCATCTTGTGAATTATCCAGAGAATAAGATAACAAGTGATAGTAATATCATTCCTTATTCTCAATATCTGCTTGAAACACAAAATGCAGGTGTTCATGATACAAGTTCTTCTGCACAACAAGATGCCATGATATTATCTATGTTTGAACAATTGTCAAATCAAGTAACTAATTGTAACAATGTCAATAAGGACAATCTAATTGCCAATGAATCCTTATCTGTTGAGCTTGAAAGATACAAAGAACGGGTGAAATTGCTAGAAGAAAGACAAAATGTGGATGATTACAGTACTAGAGAAAGCTTATAATGGATGGATATAATTCAGGAGGAAATGCCATGGTTGCGGATTTTTGAAAAATAGATTAACTGTCTTAACCAAATCTTCTGAAAAAAATATATCAATCAAAAGAAAATGAATTGTTGTAACAAAAACAATTGCGTAATGTTTTCTGAAAATCAAATCCTGAAGGAAGTGGAAAGCTAAGGAATATTGATAAAGAAATTGCTTTGGAAAAGAAAGTTAAAGAACTGGACAATATTTTTTGTAAAATGGGACAATCCGCGCAAACTGTGCATATGCTCACAAAACCACAAGTTTTCTATGATAACAACCTGAAACAAGCTCTTGGTTTTCAAAATCCTTTCTATCTTAAGAAAGCTCAGCGGATTAGGCCAATGCTTTATGATGGTAGTGTTATTGCTGAGGAACAAAGTGATCCAATGGTCTTAGAAAGGAATGTTAACATTAAAACAATTAATTATGCTGAGTTAAATCGATTATCTGAAGATTTTGGTAAATGTTTTGTTGATCCCACACCTTGATCGATTCTTTACATAGTAAAGTGTTTGTTACCTTGGAAGAATCCAAAATAACAAAGATTGAGACTTTGTATGTATACCAAAGTGTATGCGGAATCTACACTTTGATACTCTAGAGGTGTTTATTAATGGAACAGTAATAACCAAACAAACGATGAACAATGAACACACTGCTTCAATATTATTAGAATAATACAAGTACTCTTGAAATAATGGGGTTACAAACCTTGAAGCTATTACAATCTTTCTCTAAAAGTATTTCTATTACTTGAAAGTATCTTTTATATTAAACCTAGGATCTCCTTTTATAGAACACAAGGAGTCCTTTACAAAACTAACTACCTTTCTTTTAGGATCAGTTACGAACAACCCATAATTCTCTCCATGCATACTTATCTCCAAGTCAGCAGCTTTGACCATCAGCAGTATAAACTCTTTCTCCTAGCAGTATTAACTACCCCAGCAGTACTAAGTTTATACTGGCAGTACTAACTTCATTAGTACTGTTAGTTATACCTTGGTAGTATTAAGTCTTGTGAAGATTTATTCCTAATAATCCTCCCCTAAACTTGTGATTGTCCTTCAAATCATCAAGTTTCTTCTGAATTAAATCTTCTAGTCTTCTTCCTTTGCTGATGATTCTTTCAAACATTCCTTCTACTTCTGTACTTGAGATCTTATGAACCTTAGTTAATTGTGATTTAAATAGAGAAACGTAGAGATATAGTTTGACCGATTTAAAGAAATTGAGTTTATCGTGATTAAATGAAACAT
>BQNB010006981.1:6041-95263 GCA_026074375.1 Tanacetum coccineum | reverse complement strand
ACTTCACAACGCACCTAAACTAGCCTATCTCCGTCAACTAACACGTCCAATCAATCAATTCCATCCAAAACCTAGTCTAGCACATGATATAATGGATTCTATGACAAGCAATTTAAGTATGAAAATAGGCGCATAAAAATATTATAAAGAAGAGTTTTGAGAGGCTTACAAATACAAGTATAAGCGAGAACAAAATCAAGACACGGATCCTTCTTGTTTCCCTTTTCTTAGCCGAACCACACAAAATCCCAAAATAATAACTCTTAGGTTTTTATTTACCAAAATCTTCAATTAACTTTAATCCAAAACACTACTTGCTTTAATCTTTATTAAAACTCAAAAATATAGAAATCAAGATTTTTATTTAAATCTTTTGCATGATGATTTTTTTATAGAGGTGATTGTAGGATAGAAAGCGTTTTATTTTAGCAAAAGTTCGGCTATGACGCGGAAAACATCAGGATCTATCAAAAATAAAAACAAAACGAATTTCAAGCTCTCGGGGCGTTCGATAGGATCATTAATCGCTTATAATACTTAAATGGATGAAATTTTTAAACACGGCACACGAAATAACTAAAACAGAGATTTTCACTAAATCGGGTAGAAAGGCGAAACACAAAATTTTATTTGAAAGTTCCAAAAAATAGACGTTCCCAAACGACACATTACGCGGGAATAAGTTAATAGCCATTTTCCAAAAGAATAAATGGTTACGAGGCGACATATACGTTTCAGAAGCACGAGGCGAATGATCAAACTTGGAGTCGAATAGTAAATTTACCAACAAAATTAAACATATAACGCCAAATTGATCTCATCAAAAGAGAACATAAATAGGCCACAGAAATATTCCGGAGATCACCACATCGCTCTCTATTTTTCGGAGTAAACGACTCCATCGAAACGTACCATAGTAGTATACACACATATACGAGTAACTATCATTTCATAATGATTTCACATTCCGGCCTAGATCAACATAGGAATTAAATCAAGCTCGCTTATCAATAAGCATCGACAACTCTAGGGCCGTAAACAAACTGAACGTTCAGTGAACATTTCATGAACCGTCCGGTAAAAAGTTCGTTTATGTTCGTTTATTTATTAAATGAACAAACATGAACAAAATTTTACGTTCGTTTTGTTAAATGAACGAACATGAACAAAAGTCTTGTCCGTTCATTTATGTTCGTGAAAGTCCGATTATTCATTCGTTTATGATCATATATATGTTTATGTTCGTCTATCGTATCTTTTTATTATATAGTTTTAAAATTGCTTCACTTAAACAAAACAACACTAATAAAACACAACATTGTGTATATTTTTGTAAATTTTATATTTATTTACATTCTATCGTGTATGTTCGTTCGTTTATGTTTGTTTAGTGTCTTAATGAACGAACATAAACGAACATGAACAACCATATTTCTTAATAAACGAACATGAACAAGAAAATTTGTTCGTTTAAGTAATCGTGTTCGTTTATTTGTCCGGCTAAAATTAAATAAACGAACATGAACAAGGCTCCGTTTATGTTCGTCCTGTTCGTTTACAGCCCTAGCCTAGCAAGTACGGTAGTTGGTAGACTATTGACTAACTTCATGTAGTCATATACTGTGAGTCGACTGGTTTTCGGTTTTTGGTTTTATAGTAAAAACGAGTTGGTGGAGACCCGCGCTTTCGCTGCGGGACGTTTGACGGTCAATGTAAATAATATACGTACACGTGCTTCGATGCGGACACACGATGTTAAAATTTGTATCGATATTAGACATATTACATATAGAAAATATACACGTATACAGCTCATGCGAAAAATAAAAGATGCTATACACTAAAGAACGCGGACAGCTACAATTACTACATTATATCGGAAATAGGACGATAATCCAAAAGGTTACAACATCTAAAAGGTTACAACATCAAAAAGCAGGTGACCAAACCTTTTGTCCTTTAAGATATGAATAATCCCAGCAGCCTTGGGTGGAATGCAGGTTAGAGGTCTATCTCCATATTCTCGTGTTCAATGCTCCTATTGAGAATCCCTTCAGTGAAATTTCAGATAGACCTGGATTTTTAATTTGATTAGCTAAAAACATCATAATGCAAACAGATATCATATCTTATAAACTTACATAATTATTTAATAAGGATGAAATGGACTAACCAAGACATACGAAATATAGAGCATACCACATTAAAAAAATATTTAGCCAGATCCGAGTATAAGGTTATTTTACATAGAATAAAGTGTTGTATGTGTTATGCAATGTTATATATACATGGTATAGAAATAAAACATAAATAATGATGTATAATGTTTGGTATCAATCTAGCTCACCTTGGACACTTCATGTGTCATGGTAGTTATATCAGATTGGTTTTTACCAAAACCATCAACCATTTAACAAAAAAAAAGAAAAAAAAGGCATTGATGAACCATGAATAATGGCACCAATGGCACCAAGTGACACATTAATATGTAATCCATCTTATCAGCAAATGAAAAGAGTGTGGCTTTGCTCTTTTTTCTTTTCTAGTGGTGGTGGCACTGGTTTTGTTGGCTCAGTTGAGTAAGTCATTTTTTATACATTTTAGTTTTTGTTAACTGAACAACAGAATGTTTGTATCGAGCTTAGTTTTTAGAAGGTGAAAATAAGGAGAGTGTTCATGAGAGAAGTGTGAGTGAGTAAGAGGCGTTACCAGCTAAGCGCGTCAAAGTTGTTAGATATTTTCATACCAGTTATAGTTATACAATGGATGAAAGTAACTTTAGTTAGTAATTAAGAGAAAGTTAGTTGGACAAAAGAGAGTACCTGCTAAGCTCAAGGTTATCCTTGTAACACCACAAAACATTAGCATTGTTAGCTCTGGAAACCGATTCCATGCGAAGCATGTAATGGAGGCTCACAATCTGCTCATAGAAAAAAACACAAACATATAATAAATACTTCATTATGAAGTGTGCATGTTTAATCATGATAGAGCTAGACTAACCTGATCGCGAGACTTGTGACCAACAATAAACAAAAACGAATGGTGACTGGCTTTGACTCCGTTTTGAATAAGTGTTGCAACTCGTTCATCCACCTTTTTTTCTTCTTTTTTACGTTTGTAATTTGTAGCAGCCGTATATGTTCTTATAATGCAATATATATACCTGCTTACAAAAAAATAAAAATTAGCATGGGCTAACGAAATTGAGCCTGGGCTATGAAGGGTGATCCATACTTTAAGAAACTAATAAACTAATAATTTTATGGTATATCAGATTAAAATGATTTATCGTGTAAAATACTCTTAAATACGGTGCACTTAAATTTTTACCCTTTGACCTTTTTTCATCTCATTTTACCCAGGTTGACCTTTTGGTTATTACCTGTTTGACCATTTTGGCTCATTTAACCCGTTTGACCTTTTTGGCTCATTTTAACCATATGAGCTTTTAGACTCATTTTACCTATTGTGTTCTATGAAAATGATTCATTTGACCTGTTTCGGAGTAGATATAACCAAAACTGATCCTCAAAAGTAAATGAGTGGAAACAGGTTCTTTATAATCAATAATATTACCTTATAAAATGCAGGTGGAGAAAAAAATTTTGGAAGGGAAACCCATAACGTCAGTAAAATGCAGAAGTAATGATATTTTTTTTGCAATTAGCTTGCATTTTCACTACTGTTGCGGCATTCTGGAAATGAGTTACCAGATAAGGTGGTGTTTGGCATTGTGATATAAAAAAAGGATTCAAATGAATATTAGTAAGGTGAGTTCCACTGAAATTGAGTGAATGGCTAAAAGTGAGTATGCAATTTCAGTTAACAACCATCAGTCAAAAACCATTAGCTAAAAGGGATATAAATACCTTAAATTTGATCTGCATAGATAAAGTGCAGCCAAAGAAGAAAGAAGAGGATAGGGAGATGAATTGTTGTTAAATTTGAGTACCTTTTTGAGTGATCCTTATTACAGCCAAAGAAGAAAGAAGAGGATGCGAAGGGAGGTGAGTTGTTCTGTGGTATGACTCGATCCTGCATTGGCACCACGGGTCTGTTGTAAGAAAGTGTAATGCATGATATGCTGCATATGCAGACCGAATTAACGAAAAATAAGTTATAAACTTATATAAGATGTTATGTTACGGTGTTTAGGAGTTTTGAGTCACCTCTATCATGTTTTAATAATGCTTAAGCTAATAAGTTGTTTATATAACTAAGCATAACCTATTTAAGGGCATATCCAAACACCCTATGTAGCACTAAGTGTTTTTGCACATCTCGAATATGTTATTGATCGATAAGTAGCTAATTAATTTCTGAAGTAGCAGATCAAAATTAATAATACCGGAATAGATGTATCGCTGGGCCACAACTTATTCCGAATCCTCTTTCTAAAGTACATTTTAAGCTTTTATTCATTGTTCAAAAAAGACAATCCAGTTTGTTGTTATAGGATTACATTGGTGCTAAGTTGTGATGAAAGGGTCTTAGTAAACTGATGGGCTTTTGGTAAGATTTTCAAAATGGTTCGAAAATAATAGAAAAGTTTAAGAAATGGTTTAAAATAGCAGATCAAAATAACTGAAGTATATGCACGCATTCTCAATATGGTTCGAAAATAATAGAAAAGTTTCGAATATCTAACTCGAATTAACTTTTCAATTTATCTGTTTGGTTCCCCAATCATTCGATTACACATTTAGTTTTGTGAAAGTTTCTTTTCTTGTCATGTGATCGATCATGTTGATTAACCGCGGCAGTCGAACAACTCTCAACATCTCCAAATCTTCAACCATGTGACCAAGAAGCACATGCGGCTCGGTTTCCACGACTTCAGCAGCGCCATTCAACCCTTTCAAACTAACCAAACAGCGAAGAGCTTCAACACTTCCATCCATTGTGAAAGAGGGATAGCGGTGGATTAGGGTTTCGGGAGACACTGTTTGAAGTTGGTTTACGGTTTCATAGAGAGAAAGATGAAAGTGGTTTACGGTTTTGTGAGACATTGTTTGAAGGTGGTTTAGAGTTTCACAGAGAGAAAGATAGTAGGGTTTTGGAGACGAAAGATTATACAGAGACAATATATAAGATAATTGGCCAAGAACATCAATTAGCCTCTTTATTTGCATATCATGTTTTCACTATTTTGCATTATCTGATACCATAAACAACAAGAAACTAGTGTTAGGTTCTCTATAAGCCCATCGGTTATTATATTATACCACATGTTTAACATACATTTTTGTAATGAGACACTGACACTTGTACAACAATACATGTCGCCGCGAATTATAAGTTCCCATGCGAACATCATGTCTATCGGTAAAAGGTCATACGCGAAAATAACTACCTATCTAACTAACTTAACCGCTAATAACTAACTATACCCGCTCTACGGTTATTAACTAACAAACTAACACAAACAGCCCTTTGGCTGTTGTGTTATAACAAATGTACCCCGAGCCTATCAAACTTATACAATTATGTCAAACATATCCTCCCTAATTTTTAAGTTCTTGTTCTTTGAGTTTAAACTCTTCTCTGCGTCGCGTTGGTGTGTTGTTCTTTGTTTTTTGAGTGTCGACTCCAAAAACGCTCATCCAGAACAAGTTATTGTTCTCGTTCGCTTGTTCTCATGCTTCCTGGTTATTCTTGCAAACCGTATCCACAACAACCTCCAATGACCTTTTGTTTATTTTTTTCACTAATAACTAACTCGGTAAGTATTCCTCCCTCACGACAAAACAATTCGCTAGTTTTTGTTTTGTCGTTTGTTGCTTGTCCTTTTCCAAAACGTTTTTTTTTCCTTCACAATACACTTCTATGTTCTCCTTTTTGTTCCTTTTCCATCACTGTTACTTTTCTGCAATTAGTATAGAATTAGGAGTAGTTAATTAGTTTAATCAACCTCCTTTCAAACCCGAGATTTTACTTGCTTTCTAAAAAATATAAAAACCTAAAAAAATCTTCTCTCAACCTCTAGACCTTAGTGAACATTCATTTCGAACCTACTCAAACTATTCCCCTTGAGAACGATCAATCCCTCAAGTCCTACCTATACTACACTACAACGATTAGGCACTCTGCCTAGTATGGTTGTAAAACTTTTGTGTTGCAACCCACCGCATCAAGTTTTTGGCGCCGGTGTTAGGGAATAGTCTAGGTTTCAGATTTTATCTAGCTTAGGTCTACTCACTAGATTCTTATCAAGTGAGATTTTATTTTATTGTCAATTATCTTTCTCATAGTCTATCTTTTCTTTGTTCCCTTTGTCTTTGTAAACCCTTCCTTTTCGTTGACCATCATGGAAAATGGAAATCTACCCCGTACTTTAGGAGATTATTCCTGACCAAGCCACGAGGGCTATTGAAACACCATTGAGCTCCCCGAAGGGAAAATGTGGTGCCTCTACTATCCGACACTATCTAATTGGTTCAAAACGGATGTTCATTCCATGGACTTTGGTCCGAGGATCCAAATCAACATCTTAAGGATTTTCTAAAAATTGTTGACTCTCTTGACCTTAATGTTGAAAATAGGGAAAGAACGTGACTGTGTTTATTTAAATTTTCCCTTCGCGATCTATATAGCAACTGGCTTGAATGTCTACCCACGGGATCCATCTCCACTTGGGAGGATCTCACTACTAGTTTCCTTGCTTAATTTTCCCACTGGGAAGAACTGCCAAACTCCGAAATAACATCTTCATGTTCCAACAACATCAAGGTGAATCCCTTTCTGAAGCATGGACTCGTTTCATGGACTTACTCCAAAAATTCCCTCATCATGATATTGATCTTTCGCTCCAAGTCCAAATCTTTTATGACCATGTCAATCCCGCCATAAGACGCGCCATCTATTAATTGGCCGGTGGTAAGCTACGTGACAACACACAAAGGAATCTTGGGCACTTATAAAGGACCTCGCCCTCTATGACAACGAAAGTTGGAATGACCCAAGAGACTTCGCTAAACCGGTTAAGGCAATCTCTTTGTCTTATGAGATCCCAAATGCATCCGATCGTCGTCTCATTGAGCTTAAAAATCAACTCCAATGCTTAATGGAAGCCCATCTTGCTCCTAAACCATCCGTTCAAGTGAACAAAATTGCTTCTTCATGTGAGATTTGTAGTGGTCCCCACGACACTCAATATTGCATGGAAAATCCTGAGCAAGCTTTTGTTGATTATGCATCTTCACGTACTGACGAAGTGGGAGGTAAGTGGTTCACTTTCAAACCCGAGCAAAATAATCTTGGTGACACCTATAACCTATCATGGAAAATTCAACCAAACCTTAGGTGGAGGCAACCTTAAAATTCGCAAAACAATTTTTCAAACCCACCTAATCGTTTTCAACCCAACGGTTCTAGTTCAGTTCGTAATGACACATTCTTTTCGACTTTTCGTCACTATAACCTATTTAATGATGAAATTGAGTGACGAAATTAAGCTCGTCACACTGGTTTAGTGTCCTGGTTTTTATTTATTTAATTTTGTCACTATTAAATTTGTGACAGAGCTATAGTGACGACCTTGATTTTCGTGACTAAATCGGTTTAGTGATGAATTTTTCACTTTTAATGACGATTTTCCTGTCATCACTAAAGCCCTTTTTACTTGTAGTGCCAACCTAGTAGTGATAACAGATCATTTTGCTAAATTAGGTTTTTAAAATAAAAATTTAAGAAGAATAGGAGTTAAATAGGCATTAAATTTTCAATAACTTGATTTTCCTGTACCTGAAAACTTAGATAATTTGGAAGTTGATCAGATATCCTTTTAATCAGATAATTTGCAAGCGGTAAAGAATGCAACAAACCTGTGTAA
Source organism: Tanacetum coccineum (assembly GCA_026074375.1). NCBI lineage: Eukaryota > Viridiplantae > Streptophyta > Magnoliopsida > Asterales > Asteraceae > Tanacetum > Tanacetum coccineum. The sequence continues at coordinate 87,429 of BQNB010006981.1, read as the reverse complement.
AATACTCTGCATACATAAAACCTATAAAAAAACCGTATATTGTTTTTTTACATATATGAAGTTGGCTTTTTTAACAGGTTTTTATTGTTGAAGATTTGAGTAATAAATGGTTGCATTATAAATGGTTACATTATATTATATTCATGGTTTCAAAAGTAAGTTACATTTATCAAGTGTATATACTAGGTAGCACTGTGATCTTTTAATCGTGTGGTAACTTAATCATAAATACATGTTGATTTGCGTTACAAATGGGAATGAACTACTCAATTGGGATAGTGTTTTATGGTTCTATCAATACCATGTGTTAGAAATAAATTGCTAGAAACTCGTTAAGGAAACGGGTTAATTAAGGGCCGAAGACAGTTATGGTGATCTCGTGATTTCTTAGTTAGTAGTACCATTGACATTGAAATGCTTACACAAATAAAAGCTTCTTTTCTACCTCCCATAACTTCTAGTCATCATATTGCACACCTTCTTATCCATCATATTTTACTTTTTACTTTTCAGTAGATATTTTGTTTTGGGAAATGTACCAAAACACTTATTGAAAGCCCTCATCCTTCATGCCTACTGATACCCAGAAAACAAACACGTCCGTCCTCAATGTTAAAAAGAAGAAATGTTACGTAAAACATTCTTATTCATATATAAAGAAATTTAAGGCTCTATTAAGGACAACGTATATTATGTATAGCAAGACATTCCAAACTTATCAAGTTAAATAAATTTATACTTTTAGTTTAACTTGAGTTATATTTTCCAGCAGGATGAATTTCATTAGTCAAAAAAGACCCTTAAGCTATGTGTTGCTTTGAACATGCAATAGAATAGTATTGCACATTTGAAAGATTTGAAAACTATGTAAAATTTGTAGTTGTTTACACTTATATCTCTATATCTCTTCTCTTCACATTCTTGAACGACCATACCTCTAATCAAGCAAAAGTACAAACACTATTCGACTATTTTACCTATTAAAGGAAAAACGTTTCAATCTTTTAGACATAAACTTAAATAAAATACTAGTAAATAATAACACCAGTAATTATTATAACTATATACAATTAGAGGGAATTGTTGGAATATTTTATTGTTAGAGATATTATTAAAAAATTCATCGGGTGCTTTCTATTTTACCCTACCTGTTGATGTGTCTGTTACTGGGTTTTCTTAGGGTGACCCGACCCAGTGCAGTCAGTGTGTATCCTTAACCACGTGTGGGGATACGTGTCGATTCCAAAACATATACCACCACTTCTATTACTCACTCCGATCTGTCTCGATTCTTCTTCTTCCCACCAAATTAATAGGAATCCTAAATTAAGATGATCTCTCTCTAAAAACATATCTCACCTCTCTCAATTTTTTTTCTCTGATTTGTGTTACTGCCGGGGTTTTAATAATAGATGAGCCAAAGGGGTTATCTAATTACGTGGCGGTGGTTTCGATTTGTTCTTTCTAGTACTATCTGATTTTCTTTGGCATCATGTGTTTACTTCATTTCAGTTTGACGGGCCTGGTGCTGGTATAATAAAAAAAAGGTAAACATATTCATTACTATATATATTTATTCTTTGATTTGGGGTTTTATATACTTAATTATATATTATAGTTATGTTGATTTTACTTTTAGTTTGTCGGGTGATATTCCATGGCGGCGTGGTGATGGTGTCGTACGTGGGTTGCATACCTGCTGAAATAGATCCAATGAATCAAAGTACTTATTATTGAGGTCATATTAATCAGTTAAAGTTAGCTCCATTAAAACTAATTATTTGATTATCTCATATTTCAGAAACTAATGGATGAATTGGGGATTTATGATTGAGAGGTGCGTTTCTTATCAGTGAGGATACTAAACGTTCACCAAAGATGAAGAAACAAAAATGTTGTTAACTGTTACAACAGTGTGTGTATACAGACATATTTTTAATTTACTTCTATGCAGGCAAGGAGGGATATGAGGGCGCTAAGAGGGCTTTTGATGCCTTCGAATAACATTCATCTCACCTTAAGTTTCAGGATCTGCTTTGTGTAAGTACTTGGTTTTTTAAGCGCAATGGTCTCTCGTAATGAAAAGATGATACTGATGTATACAAATAGGCGTCTGTTAGTAGATAGTGACAATAAGGGGTGTTTAGGATTGTGTTTTTAAAACAGATTAGGTGTTTAAAAAGCTGTTGCATACACTGATTTTTTTATAACTGATTAGGGTTTGGTTATAATTTGGGGGTTTTTCGGTTTGCCTGCTTTGCCCTTTGGTGACTTAATACGTGAAATTTGCAGCAAATTAAGAAACGAAGCTAAATAATGATTAGAAATATGACATGATTAAGATTTACTGAATGTGGTAGTTTTGTTGAACCACAGTCAATAATGGTTGTAATCGGCTGTAATTTGAGAAACGATATACGAAAGAAAATAGTTACAACTAATAAATTTGTGAGTGGCGTAAATGTATATTCCGGGGTAATCCTTTGTTTCTATATGGAGTAATTTTCATATTTTATAATATAGTATTGTTAGTCTCATAATCTGCAAAATTTGTTTTTGTTACACTGGACGACTCCGATTGGTCGAAATTGGGGGCGAAAGAGGCGTACACTAGAGATGATCTATGAATGTATCTCTACCATTTGGGCTGTCACCATTGGGTAAGCATAAAAATAGCTTAGTATAAGCTAATAAGCACATCGTAAATTGATAAGCACATGAAAATAGATTTAGCCAAACACCCCTTTGTGAGTTTGTTAATACTATGTACTGATAGCACTCCTCACATAGCCGGGTTTACCCGCCCCATTTCTTTCAACCCATGTCTTCTCTTTCACGTCTTTCATACTCCACCCGGTCCATACCTACCCAGATTACTAGATAATTGATCTGCGTGTCCATACGTGTCGTAGTAGTAGTTAAAGTCTAGCTGGACATTAATGTTTGTGGCATAAGCTGTTTTCCATAAGTTGTTCTAATCAACTAGAATATAAATGGGCATATGGTCATATGCCACAAGAATGTATATATATATATATATATATATATATATATATATAGTACTCACTGATTAGATTCTATCAGATAATTGTTTAATTAACAAAAATTATCACATTTTTATTTTGAGTATCTATGCTAAAATGTCCTCAGCTTCGAAATAATTTTATGAGTTTTGCTGGTCAGTTGAGGAAATGGACGCTAACGTTGTTTCGATCACGTTTGATCAGGTCACTGTTAACTTTATGAGTTGCTTAAGATAGTTATTTTTTCTCTGCTTATAAATAAGTACTTATAAGCTACTTAAACTAATCTTCAAATTTTGAAAATCTTACCAAAATCCCCATCATTTACTAAGACCCTTTCATCACAACTTAGCACCAATGTAATCCTATAACAACAAACTGGATTGTCTTTTTTGAACAATGAATAAAAGCTTAAAATGTACTTTAGAAAGAGGATTCGGAATAAGTTGTGGCCCAGCGATACATCTATTCCGGTATTATTAATTTTGATCTGCTACTTCAGAAATTAATTAGCTACTTATCGATCAATAACATATTCGAGATGTGCAAAAACACTTAGTGCTACATAGGGTGTTTGGATATGCCCTTAAATAGGTTATGCTTAGTTATATAAACAACTTATTAGCTTAAGCATTATTAAAACATGATAGAGGTGACTCAAAACTCCTAAACACCGTAACATAACATCTTATATAAGTTTATAACTTATTTTTCGTTAATTCGGTCTGCATATGCAGCATATCATGCATTACACTTTCTTACAACAGACCCGTGGTGCCAATGCAGGATCGAGTCATACCACAGAACAACTCACCTCCCTTCGCATCCTCTTCTTTCTTCTTTGGCTGTAATAAGGATCACTCAAAAAGGTACTCAAATTTAACAACAATTCATCTCCCTATCCTCTTCTTTCTTCTTTGGCTGCACTTTATCTATGCAGATCAAATTTAAGGTATTTATATCCCTTTTAGCTAATGGTTTTTGACTGATGGTTGTTAACTGAAATTGCATACTCACTTTTAGCCATTCACTCAATTTCAGTGGAACTCACCTTACTAATATTCATTTGAATCCTTTTTTATATCACAATGCCAAACACCACCTTATCTGGTAACTCATTTCCAGAATGCCGCAACAGTAGTGAAAATGCAAGCTAATTGCAAAAAAAATATCATTACTTCTGCATTTTACTGACGTTATGGGTTTCCCTTCCAAAATTTTTTTCTCCACCTGCATTTTATAAGGTAATATTATTGATTATAAAGAACCTGTTTCCACTCATTTACTTTTGAGGATCAGTTTTGGTTATATCTACTCCGAAACAGGTCAAATGAATCATTTTCATAGAACACAATAGGTAAAATGAGTCTAAAAGCTCATATGGTTAAAATGAGCCAAAAAGGTCAAACGGGTTAAATGAGCCAAAATGGTCAAACAGGTAATAACCAAAAGGTCAACTGGGTAAAATGAGATGAAAAAAGGTCAAATGGGTAAAAATTTAAGTGCACCGTATTTAAGAGTATTTTACACGATAAATCATTTTAATCTGATATACCATAAAATTATTAGTTTATTAGTTTCTTAAAGTATGGATCACCCTTCATAGCCCAGGCTCAATTTCGTTAGCCCATGCTAATTTTTATTTTTTTGTAAGCAGGTATATATATTGCATTATAAGAACATATACGGCTGCTACAAATTACAAACGTAAAAAAGAAGAAAAAAAGGTGGATGAACGAGTTGCAACACTTATTCAAAACGGAGTCAAAGCCAGTCACCATTCGTTTTTGTTTATTGTTGGTCACAAGTCTCGCGATCAGGTTAGTCTAGCTCTATCATGATTAAACATGCACACTTCATAATGAAGTATTTATTATATGTTTGTGTTTTTTTCTATGAGCAGATTGTGAGCCTCCATTACATGCTTCGCATGGAATCGGTTTCCAGAGCTAACAATGCTAATGTTTTGTGGTGTTACAAGGATAACCTTGAGCTTAGCAGGTACTCTCTTTTGTCCAACTAACTTTCTCTTAATTACTAACTAAAGTTACTTTCATCCATTGTATAACTATAACTGGTATGAAAATATCTAACAACTTTGACGCGCTTAGCTGGTAACGCCTCTTACTCACTCACACTTCTCTCATGAACACTCTCCTTATTTTCACCTTCTAAAAACTAAGCTCGATACAAACATTCTGTTGTTCAGTTAACAAAAACTAAAATGTATAAAAAATGACTTACTCAACTGAGCCAACAAAACCAGTGCCACCACCACTAGAAAAGAAAAAAGAGCAAAGCCACACTCTTTTCATTTGCTGATAAGATGGATTACATATTAATGTGTCACTTGGTGCCATTGGTGCCATTATTCATGGTTCATCAATGCCTTTTTTTCTTTTTTGTTGTTAAATGGTTGATGGTTTTGGTAAAAACCAATCTGATATAACTACCATGACACATGAAGTGTCCAAGGTGAGCTAGATTGATACCAAACATTATACATCATTATTTATGTTTTATTTCTATACCATGTATATATAACATTGCATAACACATACAACACTTTATTCTATGTAAAATAACCTTATACTCGGATCTGGCTAAATATTTTTTTAATGTGGTATGCTCTATATTTCGTATGTCTTGGTTAGTCCATTTCATCCTTATTAAATAATTATGTAAGTTTATAAGATATGATATCTGTTTGCATTATGATGTTTTTAGCTAATCAAATTAAAAATCCAGGTCTATCTGAAATTTCACTGAAGGGATTCTCAATAGGAGCATTGAACACGAGAATATGGAGATAGACCTCTAACCTGCATTCCACCCAAGGCTGCTGGGATTATTCATATCTTAAAAGGACAAAAGGTTTGGTCACCTGCTTTTTGATGTTGTAACCTTTTAGATGATGTAACCTTTTGGATTATCGTCCAATTTCCGATATAATGTAGTAATTGTAGTTGTCCGCGTTCTTTAGTGTATAGCATCTTTTATTTTTCGCATGAGCTGTATACGTATATATTTTCTATATGTAATATGTCTAATATCGATACAAATTTTAACATCGTGTGTCCGCATCGAAGCACGTGTACGTATATTATTTACATTGACCGTCAAACGTCCCGCAGCGAAAGCGCGGGTCTCCACCAACTCGTTTTTACTATAAAACCAAAAACCGAAAACCAGTCGACTCACAGTATATGACTACATGAAGTTAGTCAATAGTCTACCAACTACCGTACTTGCTAGGGCTGTAAACGAACCGGACGAACATAAATGAGCTTGTCACAATAGTCCAATCATAATTAATTGTAGAAGCCGGACAAATAAACGAACAAGATCACTTAAACAAACAAATTTTCTTGTTCATGTTCGTTTATTAAGAAATATGGTTGTTCATGTTCGTTTATTTCGTTCATTAAGACACTAAACGAACATAAGCGAACGAACATACACGATCGAACGTAAATGAACATAAAATTTACAAAAATATACACAAAATTATGTTTTATTAGTGTTGTTTTGTTTAGGTAAAACAATTTTAAAACTATATAATTAAAAGATATGATAGACGAACATAAACATGTATATGATCATAAACGAACGAATAATCGGACGTTCACGAACATAAATGAACGGACAAGACTTTTGTTCATGTTCGTTCATTTAACTAAACGAACGTAAAATGTTGTTCATGTTCGTTCATTTAATAAATAAATGAACATAAACAAACTTTTTACCGAACGGTTCAGAAGATGTTCACTGAACGTTCAGTTCGTTTATAGAGTTTATTCACGCAACGATGATTTTCATTTTGACATTGTTTGCTTGTAAAAGTTATTTTTTTCATTTTAAACTATAAGTTTTTCTATTTTCTAAGGTAGCAATTTATTTAAGATTCATTGAATACGAGGGCATGACGACCCGTGCGATGTACGGGCTTTATTTTTCGATAAAAATATGAACTTTTGCTTATGTGTAAAACTCAATTTTTTTTATCTATTATTATGATTAACAAACGATTTCGAGCTAAAAGCATGTACTTTTTTTTACAAACTCTTAAAATTAATTAGGACCACCGGGCTTGTTTTTTGGAGAAAATCGAACTTTTACTTATGTGAATTAAAATTATGTGAATTAAAATCATGATTTTAATTCACATAAGTAAAAGTTCACATAAAAGTTAAGCCATTAATTATGATAACATATAGTTTGAATAACATATAAAAAAGAAGTATTAGATATATAATAAATTAATACTTACTTTTCTTCATCTGGTGTTTCGTTTGTTAGTGCTTGATTTTCTCCATCAAACGTTCTTTTATCTTAATTTTCTTCTTCATCTTAAACTGCCTTCTCATACTTTTTTACATAAGAATTCGATATTTAGGAATAACATTTGAAAGATAAATAACAGAATTGTATATAAAAAAAGAATACAAAACTAATTAATACTCACTTTTCTTCAATGTGTACTTTAGGAGCATATGTTTCTGATCCGGCAAACGGTGGCACCTTTAATCTTCCAGAGTCAAATCAGATAACATAAATTTGGAAGATAAATTGCATATGAAAAAGAAAAAGAGACTATTGACTGATATAAAATTAGTTGATTAATACTTACTTTTCTTCATCCGATGATTCTACGAATGTTTCTATGACTTGTGTCTTACTCTTCTTTAGCTCTAAATATTCCCAATATTCAATTTGATAATAGTGAATATATGATAAATAATAAGGTTATTACACATAAAAAGAAACAATTGTTATAAGAATGAATACTTACATTAGTAAAATGGCGGAAAACTCTTTTTTCATCCGAAATTCATTTTGAACATAATGATGGACACCCATATGGTTAAGCCAAACTTTTGTGTTTGTGCATGTGATCTTGTCTGGTTTATATAGGCATATATTAGGTTAAATCATTAATTATTTTTGCAACATTTTCAACTTCCTCTCAATCTATAACCGACTTTTAATTTTATATTAATATGAACATTGATTTGTTGACTGAAATTTAACTATGTTTGAGTTTACTATACATTTGATGATAACAATTTGGGGAAATATTAGCTACAATTAATTGTAGCCAACTGGCTACAATTCTGTGCTATAAATCGTGAGTCCCTGTGTCTGAAAATGAGTCCCTGAGTCTTCTGTGTGGGTCCCTGAATTATTTCTTATGTATTTTGTGAGGAGGATTGTAGCCATGTTATCCCCTAACAATTTATTTATGTACAACTGTTACAAAAATAAATCACAATCAATGTTTTCCGTTACAAAAATAAATCACAATCAATCAATGTTTTCCGTTACAAAGATAAATTAAAATCAATGCTTTCCATTACAAAAATAAGTCACAATGTAACTCTCAGAACTTTTCATATTACATTAGCCAATTTAGTAGGGATAACTTTTCATATCCGCCTGCTCTTAATCGTTAGGACATTTACATTGGAAATATTTGTACAATTCTCAAAGCTTGTGTCACACATCTTGAAGCTTCCACGATAAATATTTGTACTCAATCTTTAAGTATAATAGATAAGCATGAGCCCATGGAAAGTATTTCGGCAGTTAAATTTGTAGTAGTCATTTGTCATCCAAGAAAACGCACATATGTCAGTAAATGCTTGACATGTGCTAAAGTCAAGGCTGAACACCAAAAGCCATCAGGATTGCTTCAGCAACCAGAAATCCCTATTTGGAAATGGGAGAGAATTACAATGGATTTCATTACAAAGCTTCCAAGAACACCATCCAGATATGATTCAATTTGGGTCATTGTTGACCGATTGACTAAATCTACTCACTTTATTCTGATGAATGAGAAGTATAAAATGGAAAAGCTAACTCGATTGTATTTGAAAGAGATAGTTTGTAGGAACGGGGTGCCTGTGTCGATTATTTTGGATCGAGACCCTCGTTTCGCATCAAGGTTTTGGAGATCTCTTCAAAAGTTATTGGGAGCGAATTTAGATATGAGCACTGCTTACCATCCTAAAACTGATGGTCAGAGTGAAGAACGATACAGACATTAGAAGACAAGGTTTCGTACTTGCGTGAATTGACTTTGGTTTGATAGTACTATTAATTAGTGGCTGGATATGGCATGACCTTTGCTGAATTCTCATACAATAATAGTTATCAAGTAGTATTAAAGCATGCACCTTTTGAAGAAGCTTATTCGGAGAAAAGTTAGTTCGCCCTGTATGTTGGAGTGAGGTTGGAGATGCCTAATCAATGGACAAAATGATATGCGAACGACGAGATGATTGTGCCAAATCAAGAACCGATTATTGGCATGCTCGTATTAGACAAAAAAGTTATAGCGGTGTGAACGGGTAAACCTTTGGAGTTCAAAAGTGGGTGTACAAAGTCATGCTGAAAGTATCAACGTGGTAAGGTGTTGTTCGTTTTGGAAATATCGTGGGATGTTAAGTTCTCCGTTATATTTGGGATCATTCAAGATTTTATCAAGAGTGGTTCAGGTGGCATATCAACTGGGAATTACCCCGAGAGCTTCATTGGAGGAATACACATCATTCCATGTTTGAACTTGAGAACAGATGTTTTATCGGTAGCGAAAATCATTATTATTCCTCTTGAAAAATAAGGATCGACGAGAAATAGCATTCATCGAAGAACCTATCATAATCTTAGATAGGGAAAGGAAGTAAAAGCAACTTAAGCAAAGTCGGATCCCAATAGTCAAAGTTCGATAGAATTCGAGTCGAGGACCGGAATATACTTGGGAAAGGGAGGATCAAATGTGGAAGAAATACCCTCATCTCTTTGATCAAATATGGAAGAAATACCCTCATCTTTTTAGGGGGAAATGCTATGACAATCCGTCAATTTCAGGTCGTTAATTTATTCTCGAGTATTAATTATATTTTTCATTTTTATGTTGAGATATGAACTCACGATTTAACGGGCAAAAAATTTCCAGGTTTGCATTTGTAATTTAAGTAACGATTATGAAGAACCGGCGAATTCTATGATTAAGCATCGACGTTTATATTTCTAAAATGCCGTAGAAATATTTTTGTTGCATTCGTTTTTATTTTTCGTATCTCGTACTATTTTACGTTTTACAAAAAATGGCTACAAATCGTACATTTTTAAATATCAGACTTTTATAATACCCGCATTTACAAAATGTGGGACAAGTTTTTAAACTTATCCCAGTAATATCACACCCTATAGGGGCGGAAAAACCAAAGGGACAAGTGTCCTCTTGGTGATCAAAACTGTCCAAGTATTATACACTTGGCCTAATTTTGGTTCAATACATACACCAAATATTTGACTAACTTAACACACACTACCATACATGCAATTCTAGTAAGAGAAAGTCACCAAAAATCCTCTCCCTTGCTCCTTGTTTCCATGACCTCAACCCACCAAAAACACCAATTCTATACAAATTTTGAAGATCAAATATTAAGCACTCAAGTTAAGATGATTTCCTAGTATGATTATTGTATTTTGGAGGTGATTAAAAGGGTTTTCAAGAAGGGTTATATACATTTTGGGGCTGAAGTTATACAAGTTTTATCAAGTCATTTTGGTGAAGAAAAATGGTGATCAAAATTATTTTGGGTGAAGATCAAGCTTGAAGATTGAAGCTTTGTTCTTGTTTTGATCATTTGATCATTTTCTATATATTTCTTGTGGTAAAAATCTCATGAGTTTTGTTTATGTTTTTTTTGATTTCGATTACTATTATCGACATTGCATGATATTATGGATGATCAAGGATTAAATGGCTTGTGTGTATGAATTCTACGTTAAATCCATAGCTAAATTAGTCATCTAAACAAGTGAAATGATCATAAAATTTGTGGGCTGTAATGAATAGTAGATTTCTTAATTTTTAGTAGGTTGGATGTTGGATTTGATTTCATGAGGTTGTAGAAAATCCTTTTGTGAACATTTATCAATTTGGATCACCTCTAGAAAGTAAAAATTGAGTGAGATATGACCAAAACTCTAAAACTAGTTGATTCTGACCTTGCTGTAAAGATGGGATAAAAAGTCATAGTAACGAACTGAGTTGGTTAAAAAGTGAAAACAATTATGAATCAATGTGGCAAAGTCACCCATTTTTACGGTTGAATGAATATGCCGGTTAAAAAGGTTAAACAGTGAATTTCCAAGTCCATAATTAGTATAAATTTGACCATTAGGTAGTAATGATACCCATATGTATAAGTAATTTTAAAAGAGGTATAAATATGGCTCTGAATCTGTAAAAAGTACACTTAATTATGAACCAAAGCATATAAAATATACAATTATTACCATATATGGGTTTATAAAATTATGTACTATTTCGTAAACCATTAAAGTATCAAAATTTACTACGACCGAAACCAACTATTACTTGTAAAGCGATAATTTTGGTAACTTAAACCCCGAGGTGGTAAGGACAACTTATTGGGAGTTTTTAAAACTATCTAACATAATGATAATATACAAGTATCCGACCTCGAGTAAAACCCGAATTATAACAAGAGTCTATTTATAAGCTTGAAATGGGCTTAAGGGCCTTATTGGACACTTGGCCATCATGAAACAAAATGGAACAGTATTGGACTTAACTTTATGGCCCAATCCACTTGGGTCCTTACTTATGGGATAGGACCTGGTCTTTTTGAGTAATTTATTCAATATAATAATAAATGGGCTTAGCTTAATGGGCAACATATTAGGCTTTTTGGGAATAATTTTGACAATACTTGTAAAATGGCTAATAAAAACAAGTTAAAAACCTAGAAAAACTTTAAGTGTGAAATAATTATATTTCAAGAGCAAGATCATCATATAAACTACATGTATACATATACTTATTTAATTTATGAATTATCATTAATTTTTATTAACTAGAAACCTAAGACCCGTTACAATTTGTATAGGTCTTCGATGATTGACGCGCCTATTCACCGATGTTTATCATTTCATCGTATTCCCTTCCGAATCACTAATATGATGTTCATAGCTCGCATTTTTAATACTTTAATGTATTATAAACCTGCGAGGGGGGATAAAAAATGCTTGTTTTTTAAAATAGAACACAAAGGACCCGAATGTATGCTAGTAGCCTTGATTATTATAAGTTAGCTTAACTCGCTAGATAAAAGACCCGCGGAAATCATGAATTGTTAACTACCGGGTAATGGCATACGCTTATACATGGAATAGTACTATTTGGATGGTTGCCTCCCTCCATATCCGTGGACGACTGGCTATCGTCATGTGTAGGAGAATGAAAAATGGAATGCGTTGTATAGATAGTTAATATGCACTCATAGCGAGGGTTGTATAGTGAGGCATTCTTTTTTTGTTGGGTAAAGTCACAATGTCATGAGGACTTATAATAATCCCCTATAACTTTGTCTGAATCCAACATCGTATGTCTGGATTGATTTTGAGAAAATGCTACTGTGTCGGATTTAATATGTATATACTATATATTATATATATATATATTATATATATATATATACTATATTATATATATATATAAACTCTTGAGAATTCACTATACATTATTGTTGAACTTTTTAGGCATGTTTTATCTCAGGTCCTTGAACGTAATTCGATGATGAAGATTTCGGCAAAGCTAATGAGATAAATGTTTTGAAGGCCCATTTAAAGAAAATCATTCGAAGAAAATATTTGAAAATGATGTATTGATTATGAAAATATTTAGGACCTATGTTGTGAAACTTTTATTTCGAATGGTTATATTTAAAAACGTCTCTTTTTGAGTCGTTTTCTATGCTTGAGTTATTGTATTAAGACGTAGCATCCCAAATGGCCCTTCCGATGTGAGATATATAAAATCATGCGGGTGTTACAAATCTCTAGCAAAGTACATCATACCCCTTTCATCAATACCAAGTGAGTATTCCACCACCAAACCAGTTTGAATCTCCACCTAATACTTTATTTGTCATTCCGTTAATAAATTGACCTCAAGAACCTTCCTCCACTTCAAGGATGTAACCAAATCTATCATTATGTTCAACCAGGGACTAATTTGGCCACCGGGCCCCTCTCATCCATATCCACCACTAAGTGTCTCTAGGGGACCACTCCTGGTTTCCAAATCCACACCCGAATTTGTTCCATTTACCATCAAACCCTAACATTTGTTTGTAATATTAAAAACAACACACCTCTCCTCACAACCAATGCACCTCCACTAGAAAACATCCATCATCCACCACCAAATCTTGGAAATTAAGATTTTCCTAATCCTCTAAACATTTTGGATTTTTTTTATCCAAATGACATGCCTCACCTCCACAACATGTTTTGTCAATGTTGTAGCACCACAAGGTATGAAATCTAAATGCTCTGAAACCGTGTCAACTACATGTTCTCCTACATTCGACACCACCTCGGACCTTTCTCACACCCACCTTACTTTCTGTATTAGCCGCATAATCACCTCACCTCACCCCTCAGATTATATGAGAAAATGTTATCTATCCCAAGATTTAGAATTTTTAATTGTTTAAGCTTATGATGTAATTGCTTTTACGCCAAATTTTATGTTTTATCTCTTATAATGGATTTAACATTATTTTTATTTGTTGTGTTGATGGATGTTTATTGAATAAAATGTATATGTGTGCATTTTTTAATTGTCATATATATATATTTGGATTGTTATACTAACTTGTTTTTGTAGCAACTCTCCTAGCTCGATTACTTGGTGCCCCAAGCAAGGGGGAGTATACACCATGGGGGAGCACTTGCAAATTTGTTGTTATTTTTTTTACTTTGCATTCGTAACCAAGTGACTTAGCATTCGTCAAAAACAAGACTTGCAAGACCCCCTTCTTCTACAACACTTTTTGCTTCGACAAAAAGAGGGAGAAGATATGTAAACTCATCTACTAAATACTTATTTAGTAACTTTTTATACATAAGCATGAGTTTGTATTTTGTCATCATAAAAAAAGTGGAGATTGTTATTACCCATATTTCGCGGGAAAACAGTTATTTATATTTAATGATCTTAATGTTTTGATAAATAACAAATTATAATTTCAGACTACGTAAAAAGTTTACGTAACAAGTTTTTAGTCGAAAGTTTACTTGACGGCCGAACAAATCACTTAAGGTTTGAATATGACTGTATTACAACATAGTTATGATCAAAGAAAAATATTATTATTTCGAATGATCTTTTCTTATCAATTGATTTAAGCTACACACACGATTAATTATAAGTATTAGTTACTATTATTCATGTAAGACAAAATAAGATTAACATATGTGGAGAAGCAATCTTTCCAAATCTTTCCAAATCTAGAAAATTTTCGCTTATTAGTGATAAAGAAATATTTTTCTTCTAGATGAAGAATCTATTAAAACTAGTTTTAATATGTACAAAAAATAATATTTTATATAGATTTTGGGGGTTAATCACCCAAAATGACATATTTGTCCCAGAGCTCCACCCACGGATCACCAAAAGCACTGGATGGACCCAGGGAGATGGGAGATCCGTTAGGTCGTAAGTCTTGTTCCCCTAGGGATACAGATTTGGAATTTCAAAGGCTAGTCTATAAATACAAACCTAATTCTTTCATTTGATATAATTTGACAAATATTTTACTCAAATTTATTTTATTTCTTATATACTCTTTGATTCATTATCCTAGTGACATAATCCATTAAAAGTGTTCCAACTCTTCCACTCATTTTAGTAAAGAACACTCAAGAAGTGTCAAGCTCTCAAGTTGTTATTAGTTTAGTTGTGTCATCAGGTTTGTGATAATCATTCATCTTGTATATCTTGTGTTTGTGTGTTATGTGTATCATATGTGTATGATAGGTTAGTATTTAGGACTCAAAATTCAATAGTGTGTTAGATTGGTTCTATCTCGAATTAGAACTCGGTATTTAGGCTTTGTACCGAAAAAAGTGTAAGCGACGTTATACGGTTTTCTTCGCCTAAAGGGAGCTTGTTGACATAGTGAAGATAACTATCAAGTTGGGTACTTGGGGAGTAGAGTAGGGCGAAGAGGTGCTTCGTAGCCGAACTACTATAAATCATTATGTCATTGGTTTGATTTTCTTATCTTTACTTGCTTATATTTCGTAGTTTGTTTATTTACTTTAATGCATTGACTATCGTATACAACTTGTGTATATCTCTGAATTCTTATAAGTAGACATTCTAAAGGTTTTATTTTATAAAACGGTAAAAACTATTCAACCCCCTTTCTAGTTTCCACACACGTAAAACAAATAATATTAAGTGAATTTACAATTAATGTTTTCATGTTTGTTTGTTTGAGTCATATGTTTGTACTAACTGTTTTCGTGGTTTATGCAGTCCAAGAAATAATTAATAGGTAATTTTTGTAAGAAATTTTTTCAAAAACAAAAACGTAAAATTTGTCAGGGTGTTGTGACGACGTCAGAACTGTAGCAGTGGAGAAATCCGCGCTTTTTTCGAATTTTTGAAAAGTTATTTTTGTTAAATTTCCAGAATTTTTAATTTTCTAGATTTTTACAGAAAACCACGATTACATTAGTATTAACATTCTATCTTTATTGCTTTCTTAGGATTTTTAGTTTATGATTATATAAGGTTGTATATTATTTACCGTCGATTTTATGTTGGATATTGTTGTTTTTGTCTTTGATTTTCAGGTTATATTAGATAAGGAGAGTCCGGAAGTTCATTGGATTTTCATTTGGACGATTCTTGGATGAAGATTTAGCCGGATTATTTCGTTTCTTCTCCGATATTGAGCAAACCAGTGGAGTATTAGTTTCTCTCACTTTTTATTGATTTTCCCTATATTCATTTTTTCGGGTACTTTCAGAACATTGGGAAAGTGTTCAAAATAAGTGTAGGGGAAAATAAAAGCCTTAGAAATCATTTGATGTGTGTTTATACAAGCTTTAAATTTATAATAACTAGAAATACCGATTTTTACTAAAAATATAACATTCAGGCAAGTATACCATATTCGAGTGTAATATAGTATTAGGTAAGTCCAGGTCATTCCACGGGATTTGTACCAATTCACAGATTGTTTACCAAGAGCTATTTGATTGTCACAGATCAAATAGCCAAAACGTGTGTATAAAGTAAGCAAGCAACAAGACATGATTCACATAACATAATAGATAGAAATAAAGCAAGACTTTATATAATGAAGCGTTACAAGTCATATATTGATGGGTATGTCATAAATAACAAGCATATCTAACCAATGATTAATATAGAATCTTTCGACTTATATATACACATCAACCTAGAGCGCATTAAAGATAGTTTATACTCAAATATGCATAAATATGAATTCCTCCCAACCCGTTCGGTCAACATAAGGAAGGGTCTTAAACATTAGTCTACTTGGGTTGTTTATCAATTTACCACACAATTCTCACAAGTATGATATTGACACGCCATAGATAAACGGTTCAAAATACATCAAGACAATTAGCCCTTTCAACCTATTTCAATTGCAATGATATACCAAAAGATAAACAATTATCCAAGCTAGATAACATCAAATTCAAAAACATATATATTCACAAGTCATAGCAAAATCATCCAATATCCATATAATGTTTCACTTTTCATCGAGAACAAAGTAACAATCCAATATGTTTGACCTAAAATAACCACCAACTAAAACTAAAATTCCCCTATGAATCAACCAACAACCAAATGCTACTAGGATAACATAAATATGTCACCTTAACTTTTGGAATTCAACATAACGTATCACAAATGGAGTTTGTATTGGTATAAGGTTTACTGGTAAGTGATTTTAGGAGAATTTGGTGTGAATCCTCTAAGAATCAAAGTTTTATTTCATGCATTTTAGGAGTGTCGTGTGTTTTTATCTTTATTATTTGTTCTTATATGTTTGATATATATGTAATCATGCTTTATTTTGTCTTTAACCTCGTCTTAACTGCAATCAAAGGTATTTTGCATGAAATAAGTGTAGAGGAAAATATTCGGTTTCTAATAACCAAAATTTTCAAACATGTGAAATAAATAACTTTAGATTAATTCATATTTTATGTTTTGTTTGTTTTGAGTCATATGTGTGTACTAACCATTCTTGTGGTTTATGCAGAAAATTTTTCTATGAAATAATTAATAGGGTATTTGTGCAGATATTTTTCCAGAAAACAGAACCAAAAAATTTCACAGTGTGTGGAGACGACGTCAGGATTTATTCCTGACGACGTGACCAATGTAGCACCAACAACATTCGCTTTTTTCGAATTTTTGAAAAATTATTTTTGTTTAATTTCCAGAGTTTTTAATTTTCCTAATTCTTGCAGAAAACCACAATTACATTAATACATACATCCTATCTTTATTGCTTTTCTAGTACTTAATTAATAAAGGTTATATATCATTTCCCGTAGGATTTTACGCTTGGTATAGTTGTTCTTGTCTTTGATTTTCAGGTTATAATAGATAAGGAAAGTCCGAAAGCTCTTAGGATTTTCACTCGGATGATTCTTGGATGAAGATTTAGCCGGATTTATCTTGTTTCTTCTCCGATATTGAGCAAACCAGGGGAGTATTATTTTCTCTCGCTTTTATTTATCTTTCCTTTATTCGTTTTTGGGTACTCATAGAACATTGAGGACAATGTTCAAAATAAGTGCACGAGGTAATAAAAGCCTTAGAAACTATTCCTTCAATTGCATTTGCTTTGTCTTTAAAATGATGTGTAATATACCGAAACATAGTTTAGGATGGTAATTTTAGCCCAAATTTAAAAAAAATTATGGCATATATCGGTGAAACTGTAGTATTAGAAGCGTCTCATGGATAGGAGTTATATTACTAGCACAAAAACCCTACCACTCAAAAATTTCACCCCAAAAATGTGAGGTTCGCCCCTAGATCTTTAGGAATAAAAGCATTCATCTTTAGTGCTTATGAGAGTGTACATGTAGTATTATAAATTCTAGAACTTGCTTTAGCGATTCATCCCGAGACTGCTAGTGAGATCGCATTCATGTGATTAAGATTTACTAAGTGATAAGAGGCATTAGGATAAACCCCTATTTTTAGCACGTATTGTTATGGCTGATGATCTCCTCGGTCATATAACTACCCCCACACCCTTGCTTCACACTTAGCTTTAGTGCAAGATACCCTTAGTACACCCCTCTAAGCATATCCTTTTCGTTTTCTTCTATTAAGTATTTCAGAACGACCGAAAGGGGATTTCTTTAGATGAAGGAATCCGTGAATAGACTATTTTGGAGTATTTAGTAGTTGAAATTTGTTTACACCCCACCAAAAATGTTACACCCAAATCGCCTTAGGTTTCCTTGTATGTACTCATTTTTAGTACATTATTGTTAGCACATTTGTTAAACCCCAGTTAATTATTTACTTGATTACATGGTTGCTAAGTCGAGTCTTTTATTAGTGTATACAATTTTAGGATGATTGGGATTCATGGTAGTTTTTATTATAGGGAGAAATAGGGAAGAAAGTCAAATTATTACCCCCATATTTGTTTAATACTCTCTTATGACATTAAATAATGTCTATTTTATAGAATCGTTTATCCCACGATATTAACCCATTTTGTATAGTTATGGTACGATTACTCGGAGGGGGGGGGGGGGGGGGTGTGATGGAAAGGAACACGTATCTGGAAGATATCATCACACAACCATCATAAAATGGATGGGTGCGTGATATATTGATATAACAAAAACAAATAAGAAGGATGCGAGTGGGGGGGGGGGGGGGGAGGGGGGGGGGGGGGGGGGGGGGGGGGTCAGTGCACTAGCAACCAACCATTGGGAACCTTTCGACAAGGGGTAAGCTAGGCTAAAGGTTATAACATTTTGTTATTTTAATTTTATTCTGGATCTAAGATTGAAGTAAAATGCGCATTCGAATGGGTTACAACAGGTTATCTAGCACTAACGATGATAGTGCTAACAAAATGGGTTATATTGGCTGTCTAGACTATCATGTAATTAGACTAAATAAATAAAATATGTTTAAAAATGAATGGGCCCATATTGGTTAAAATCTATAAGTTAAGCCTCTTTATGCATAATTACAAAATACCTATATCACGCGAACGTGATCTCACTGCGATCTCGTAATGATTATCAAGCACAAGTTCTAGAATCAATAAATCACCGGCACACGTATAATCAAAAGAATCAAGCATAAAATATGTATGCTATATACAGGCTCAAAATCCTCACATATTTACTGGAATGGTTATAAATGCACAACTAATGTTATCAATCCTGAGTCGGATCTGCTTTATCAATCGGGACACATCTCTGATTTTAAAACTTTATTTATTTACTACGTTTTTATTCTAATATATTAACCTAAGTGGCAAAAAATTTAAAAAAACAAGAATAGATTTTTAGATTACCGAGGGCGAACAAAAGTTAGAAATTAATAATGAGTCTAATTTTTCAATTTATTTTCCCCCCACACTTAAGTTGAGCATTATGTGTAATTTAGATAGTAAATTTAAAGTAGGATAATGGGAGAAATAAATATAAGAGAAACGAGACTACCCGGGGCACATAAGTACTTGGTTGAATATGGCGTGAAACAGAACGCAAAAGAGATTAGGGGGGGGGGGGGGGGGATTGTAGACCGGAGTCTTGTTATGGGAGGAGGGGTGGCGGAGCAAATATATCACATCCCTAAGTGATAAGCATCACCACCAATCCAAGCTCCACTTATTTATTTAATCTGCAAACAAAACTACGATGTAACACCCCCAAAATGGGTCGCAGCGGAATATGGGTTGGAGAGTGTTACTTCATAGATTAATAGCACGAGATATGAGAACGACCTCTATATGAGTCGTTTAAAATTGATACATTGGATTAAATAAACTTGTTTTGTACAATAGCCGAAAGCTTAAATTGTTCATACCATTGAAAATAAAGATGTAAAGACATTAACAAATAGTTCCTTAAAATGTAATCAACTCAAATCTTATAGTAATGACTTATCCAAAATGAGACCACCAATGTATTCCTTTGTTTCTCGTAACTTATTGACCTGAGAAAAAACCAAGCTTTAAAACGTCAACATAAAGTTGGTGAATTCACAAGTTAGGTTTAATAAAATGATAAAATAGGACCCACACATAGATTTCCAATAGAATCACATACAATATCTCAAAAAGTACTTACGACAGGCGCTAAGCCTCATGACACCAGAATCTCGACATCTATGTATGCAAATTAATGCACATAATGTGTCCCACGAGTAGAATGTTCAAAACCTGCAACATCTAAATTGTTTCCGACATGTAGACATTCGTTTTTTCAGATACATTCAAACTGAATGAGCAGCTACTCTCACGGCCGGAACGGGGATGACTATCCAAATAAGATCTATTCATGTAAAAATAGATCTATTCATAACATTCGCGCTCGCTAACTAGCAATTGACAGTTCATGATAGTGGGCAATAGTGGGTTTAGCTACTTAGGCCAACTCGTAATTTGTTTAAAAGAGTACTTGCGTCCAAACGTAAAACAATGCATGTTTCTCACCCCAAAGTTGTAAAACAATATAATTGTATAAAAGCGGGGCTATGAACTCACCGTAAGTGAATGATTGATTATCTAAATCAAATAAGTGTATCGTCTCGGCAATCCGAATGAAACCTAATTAACTATAGGCTGTATGAGCATAATGTATTTTATATAAATAAAACATCACTTGTTATATAGTCACACCACCACCTAATAGTTTTTATTAAATCTTTAAAAGTTGAAATGATAATTAAACCGTGCTTTGTTAAATAAAAGTAATTGCATTTGGATCCATAAAGAAAGTATTGCTTTTGTATTATTAAAATATGATTTAATATATTTATTAATTATATATTGTTATTATATAATTAATTTAATTATTTTATAGAATAATGTATAAAAATAAAAATAGTGCGCGCGATTTTAAAAGCCTCATATCTTTATCGTTTTACCTCCGTTTTATACGTTTCTTATGTCCAAGTCTTCGTATTAAGAAAATCTATCAAAATATTATATTTATAAAAATTAACCTTCTGATGAACAGTAACATTTACTGTTCATAACAGTTTATAAGAACTATTTTTATGTAATTAATTATATGTAACTTGTAAAAAGCATAACTTGTTCAATTTAATTCCGTTTCTCGAGTTTCTTACGCCCTTGGATTCGTCATGAAGAGTACTATGTTCATAAAATATTTATTTTTATAGATCAAATCTGAAACAGTAGGCATTTGTATAAAATTACTTTTATACGTTTAATTAACTTAAACTTGTAAATGTCATATCTTCCTCGTTATAAATCCGTTTTTCAAGTTCTTTATATGCTTAAGATCCTTGTAATGAGTACTATTTTAATAAAATATAAAATTTATAAGTTATATGTCGAATTCCAATAGTAGGTTATAAAAATTAATTAGGGTTTTATGATTAATAAAACAAGTTTTATAATTTCTTTTATTTATAAACTTTGCACCATTCTTTTACCAAGTTTTATACCATATATCTTACATATAATAAGTCCTATAAAAGTCCATAACACTTGTCCAAATGGAATCCATGTCCTTGTGATCTTTTACACATCAACTTGTAAATAAACCTTCAACGCCATTTAATTTGTAAATCATTCATGTAAATTATTTAACACTTATACCAAGCATGTACCTTTATTTCAAGTATTATTTTACTACATAAAACATAAAGTTCGAATTTAATAAGCTCCAAAATACCTTATATATCACAAAATACCTCATATATCACAACATAAAGGAGATGAGTAGGAAGATGAACACAAGATAAAAAACCTAACCAAGCTTCCAAAATCAAAACCCTAATCAAGAAAACCCTAAATATGTTTTCTTTATTAATCCTTGTTAAACTCAAATCCAAGCTTGAAATAACCTTGAGTAACCTTAGATGATCTTAAAATGAATACTAGAATGCTTGGAATACTTGTAAAATAAAAATTATATGCAACCCTAATTAGATTAGAGTGAACCATGGGTTTTGATGAATATGGAGAGAGTTTGCTTGTTACATTTCTAGTGGATGAGAGTGTAGGTGCTTAATTATCTATGACTTACTATATATGGGAAGAGATCATGTAGAAAACCTCCATAAGGCTCATGGTTTATACAAGTGGTAATATGGTTTAGGGTACACAAGTTAAGACTTCTCCTCCTCCATATACACATACACGGTTGAGAATGGGTCGGAGGGTACTAGTGACAAGCCAATTACTAGAAGTATGAGTCTTAAGGTACACTTTGTGTAAGATACAACTAAAAAGGTGAAACTTAGTGGGGATTTGTGTGTATGATGCTATATCCGGCCATGAGGTGATATTAAGTGAAAAATGAGTTAAATTTTGGGTATTGGGTATAATAGTGGGTATTTGTTTGAGTATAAATAGGTATAGGTGCTTCCGGGTATGCCTAAATGTAATTTATTGCGAAATGTAAGCGTTTTACGTAACCAATAAAAATAAATTATGAAAAGTTATAAATTATACTCTTAATAATCATATAACACTTGCTTGACGTAAACTTTTATTTGTTTGGTTCCCGTTTACGTTGAATGTTGATTTTTAGTTTACGCGATTTAACTATACGATAATAATTAAAAGCAAACGCGTAAAACTCTAAAAATAAATAATGAAATAATTGAAGTCGTAAATGACCTGAAAAAAAGAAATGTTACAATAATGTTGACGTAGACTTTCATTACTTATTACAATTATAATAGATGAACATGAGAAAGAAAAAAATTTATGAGATAAATTGAAATTTAAAATTGATTTTTTAGATAAAACTTTACCGTTTATATGAGAAAAACGTGGAACCAAAACAAATTTCACATATTACATGCATCAAATGAATCTTATTATTCATAATAATCATTTTATCCAAAATCTTCCTCCCTTCTCATTATAATTCCCACAACAAATGACATCCAATACTAACAATACATCCAAACTTGGTGAAAATTTACAAGTCTTAACAAAAAAGCAAAAATGCTCTTTAGATTTGTAAAATTCATCCATACATCGCATTATTAAGTCAAACGAAGATCGGCGTGACCAGCTTCTTCAAATGTTCCATGAACTGCAAAGTTGTATAGCTACAAAAACGGACACACTCAAAAGGTTAATTGCATATCCATTGAAAGTGAAAGGCGACTATGAGTTTGTTAGTTTTTTGTACGATGACATCGACAAAGACTTGGAAGAATTGATACTACTTAGAGATCAACTAAAAAAAGTGAATGATTCAATTAATGCAAAAACTTTGTTCCTAGATCGGGATGCTACCGGGTAATGTTGAGACTTACTTTAATGATGTAACACTATTTTCAGTATGAATAAAATTACTGATTGGATATTGTAATGTACATAATTATTATCAAATGATGATTGTTTTAATTTAATTATTGGCAATGTTTTGATTTATAACATGATACAAGTGTTTTACTTGTATAATGTGTTAGTGTGTTTGACCATATATATGTTTTTTTATGCCGTAACAATTACATTATAAAATAGTAGTAGATATATTAGTTATGTCGTACATTATTAAAAGCAATAACTTAATTATACACTATTCATATGCATAAATAATGTGAATAGTTAAAAAGTGTACATCTTATATTCCGTAACTACATATTTTCAATTTGCAGTCATTACGTTAAATCACAATATTTTTTTTGTATATTTTGTATATTTATTCCTATCAAGCAAATACATACCACAAGATAAAAATATATATAACCACTTGATCACATAAATTACATAGACATGGTGAATGTTAGCAGATAATTAAAATTTAAAAAGGAAATAACCCAAAAACAAAAAAAAGTAGATAACTATAAAGAGATGGCCACTATCGATCTTCAAGACATCAGAATAACTTTTGATATAAATGATGATTTTTTCATTTCCAAACATTAAAAGAATTTCACACATCTTCCTCATATCGTCCTCCTGTATAGTTTCATTGTGTGGATGGTTACGTCTGGTAAATCAGAATCTGGGAACAAACCAAGTTCAGTAATCATATGGTCCGTATGATTAATTTGAGATGTAATTTGCTTAAAAACAGACGATATATTAGATAAGATCATAAGAATCTATAGCCTCAGTCAGTTTCAAGTTGCACTGCATAAATAATATATACTTATTCACGTAAATCGCTGGTTACTCAGTAAGTGACAAATCCATGAAAGAAATTTTTTGAAATAATTTCGTTTGATAAAAAAAATTAAAAGGAGGCTCAAATAATATATAGTAAAAAAACAAAACCTAACGGCCCATGCAGATACACTGCTGTTTATTTTACAATATAATAGTTAGTGGTAATTATTTTTATATCATTTTACATAACTGATGTGATGAATTACTTATACTACATGAAATTGAAAACATTTTCTAAACTCTACCATCTCACAGTAACTTATTTATCCAACTATAACATCTCCCAAAAAAAATTTTATGTCAATATTAAAATTATATCAATAAAAAACAGCACATATAAAATAATAAAATAATTGAAAACCTTAGTATAACAACAATACACTAAATGAACACAATAAAAAAACACGATTAACAAAATGTAAAAATTATAAAATAACATAAAACAAAAAAATAGCCACTACCATGAACAATCCCAAAAGTACCAGCATATTTTTTGATACAATGACTATAATACACCGCCATTGCCATCTTGATGCCACAATAAGTACTTCTAAAAAATCACCAACACGACCCAAAATGGCCTTCTCAAAATAATATCGAACGATTAATGGACAGTCAAATAATATAAGATTTAGAGACGCATATTACTTCATGGTTGGATGGTCAAAGTTTTTAAATAAGAATGAACTTAATAAAAAAACTTTATTAAGGTTTAGAGACGCATATTACTTCATGGATGGACAGTCAAAGTTTTTAAATAAGAATGAACTTAATAAAAAAAACTTTATATTACATATCCGCAGAAACTTTAGCTTTTTATCCATGAGTAATACACGATTCCAAACTTGAACTATCTGCCCATTTATCACCAGATTTTTAGATGAGAAAGTCATCTTGCGTGATGTTGGTAAACTTTTGAAAGTACTAAATTCCGATTCTTACAAGGAGATACTTCATTATTTTGTACTTTCTATATGTGGGTTCAGAGAAAGATTTTATTTAATATTGGATGAGAAATTAAGGTATTTATACTATAAGAAAATGTAGAAGTTGAGCTGAAATAAAATACATTAATTTGTGATTGTTCGTTGAGAATATTAAACTATTTAATGGAAATAAAAAAAAGTTATTAATGTATTAAATATTTGTTGTGTTGTGAAGCATGTAACAATTCAAGGAAATTAATGAAGAAAAGAAAAACAAAAAGAACTTAAACACCGAGTATTTGTTTTGTTGTGAAGCGGATATAATACTATTAAACAAATAAATATACGATGACATGACATATAATGTATTCACCAAGATATAAATAATCAGAAATCATAGACATGACTTCCATCACACATCAACAATGGCCATCAGAAATCATTGACATGACTTCCATCACACATCAACATGACATATGACTTATATCAAAGAGACAATAATAGCCATCTGAAATCATCCAGATCACTTCCATCACACATCAAACAATATAAACATATATGTTTAAAACCGTGTGTAGTTTTAGATAGCACTTATTTTGTAAGGAGTATAAATAAAATTGTTAATGCAATTAAATATTTGGCGTTACTTTTAAATAGTTTCCCTCAATATAAAAGAAAATTATTCAGATACACAAATGATCTTATAAATTTGGAGTCTCAACTAATTGCAAAGTGGGAAAAGCAACTTTTCATTAAGTATTACAACTAAACATAACACTCAAACTAAACACTTAAACGAAATCAATCAACTAATGGAGAAACAACTGATTATAATATTAAAGACTACATGTACAGGATTGATTATCCAGTGAAGTATAACATCTATAAATATGGGGCTTACTAATCCAGTTCCTCCACATGATTCATCAAGCATTTGTGGCTGCCGAGACACCCATTACTAATAGAACGGTTACTGAATGTTAATTGGCCACTTATGTAAAAACCCAAATATAATACAATGATTAGATTCAATACATGAGAAAAATAGTTTATCCATTATCAAATATAGAACTTTACACAAAATTAGTTTGAACCAAACCTTCACTTTTTGGAAGACTGACGCACTGATATTCGTAACCATTATATATCAGTAATGGGTGTATCAGCACCACAAATGGTTGATAAATTATGTGGAACAATTGGATAAATATGCAGCATATCTAAAGACTTCTCACAAGAAACAATTCAACACACTACAAATTGCAACAGTAAAAAAATGCTACGAAATTACGAAACTAAAAAAACATACATGATATCAATCTAGTTTAAATTTATGCGCCAAAACATATTTCTTCTGAATATTTTGATTTTGTTTTTCAAGCAAATCCGTTACTAATTCCAGTTTAGCCTCATCGTCTATACGAAGAATTATCCAGAAAGAAATAGCCTTATTAATGACTTCAAACCTAGGCAAGCCACGAAAGTTCATCAATCATCTTATTCTTGCTACTTATATCATTACTTAATTGGGCACAGATTGACGATGTCCCCAACGAAGTTACACTTTCCCTATGAGCTTCAATATGGAATGCGAATTTCATCTGATCTTTTAAGTCATCTGAATTTGAAACCTTCGCAAGTTGTTGTAATGAAAACATTATAATATTGTTTTGTAATACCATTTCATTTGTTCGTTCAAAGGAATATTTATGTTGCAAAAAAGTAACCACCCAATAACATATAGAGTGCATAGAGAATGTAGGTGGTTAATAAACCGTCATCAGGATGTAAATCAAAACAGTAATAAACTGTATATAGGAATGAGAACTTGTATACGTAGTACATCACTCTTCAGTTTAATCACCATCCAGGAATTTGAATTTTTACTTATTCATCAATTAAATATAAATACACACAATTACTTTAATAAGATATACATAGATCAACAATTTGTTAGTACTTATTAACCAAATAATAGTACTATCAATGTACCAAACTAAAAAAATAATATAATTAATTTTTATTATCGAACAAAATATAAACATAATAGTATTGCTACTTATACAAAAATTACACGTACAACAATTGATATGTTTACCTACAAACGATAAAACGTTTAAAATACTTTTATTAAATTATACAAAATATATGGATTCAATTTGGTTAGTTAGAGAAAAATGAGGCATTTATGAGATGTTTCTTATGCTATTTAAGATGTTATCATACTTTCTGGAGTTAATTACACATATCGTCCTTGTGGTTGTCCCAAAATAGCAGGTTACGTCCTAAAATCTCACTTATTATATCATCTAAAATCATATATTAAACAAATTGTAACCGTTGTTTGTTATTGAAAAATATATATTATATGTTTAGTTTGAATTTTACGATTTCCATTATAAAAACATTTAAGTCTCACTACAATCAGATTTAAATCAGAATGATCTATATACATAAATTTAATATTCTTCATTGAATTCTTATTTCCATGTTCCATCAAGCACTTGACTAAATTTCAGCAAATTCACAATAACTTAATTGTAAAAACAGCTTCATATACATCATAAACATAAAACATCCATATTAGCAATACATGAAAAACCAAACAATACTTTAGCATAAATATACTGAAATATAAATTCGACTGGAAATAGTAACATATAATGATAAAACTATTGCCATCCATTTCAAATTCGATTCACGTGTAGTTACTTGTTAAAATATCCTTCAGCAAAGTGCATCCAAGATAAAATATTGCTCATATCCTCTCGAACCACCTCCATTACTCTTCCGCCAGATCTAAATCAAATTCTTTTATTTCTCTTGCCAATTTACTAATATTGTACAGACGATCAACATTTCGACTAACCATTATATTCCAATTATATGCATGCCCTCACGTACACGAAGACTTAAATCCTGTAACAATATAAATACCAAACAAAAGATAAAAAATTAACATAAACATATTAAAACTATGAACACAACAATATAGAAAATCGTGTAACTATGAATTATATATTATATTAACGCAATTTTATACCTCATCATCTGAACTTTCATTGTTAATTAATTTAGATTGACAGGACGAAATTGTATTCAATGCTGTTCGTATAATTCTCTCTTTTTTACAAACCTGAAATTTTTACCAATTCCAAATTACTAAGTGAAAATTCTTACATGGTAAATATTTTAAATATGATATATTATTGTAATCTGAATACAGTATCATTTACCTCCTTATTGTTAACCATGTTATCATTAGAAACTGAATCAACTGATAATTCCTACAGTAACAAAAAAAAACATAATAAGTAACGAAATATTAATTTCTGTTTATAATAAAATGCCATATTATACTGAACCTTACCTCAAGTTTCACGACTATCTTATTAACCGAATAATCACCAACAACTTCTGATTTCTGCATTAACCAAAATACCAAATCATAATGCACTTGAAATAAAATAAAGTTTGTAATTTTTTTGAAATGTAAGAACAAATCATCAATATAGAACACTATAGATATTAAATTTGAAACAGAAAATATAAATATCACAAAATGTTCACTCAAAATATACCTCCTCCATGAGATACTTTAGCTTGTTGATCATAAAAAATATAAAGATTATTATGTGATTTACTTCCTCCACTATATTAAGTATCTGAACCCCACTACCGCCAATTTAGGATAAAAACACAATTAAAACTACCCACTACTATAACGCCAACGCTGAGTGACTAAAACATCAGAATCATAGTAATAATAATGCCAACGCTGATGTTAAAACTAACATGTGGATATCCACATCTATCACAGAACCTGCTGACTCTGGTTCGAACTGCATCCATTTGGCCTTCATTGACACTAACTGGTCGATCTTGCAAATGAGATGCTTCACTGACATTTTAGTGAGTTGACTACCAGATATTGGATAATTCTTAATAGATTGAAAGTAATCTGAACCATTACTCATCCTATAACGCTTACCCTTATGCCTTGGACAATAAAACTTGTAGTCAGTAGCATATACCACACATAATGTTCTCTCAAAAATGAGAATCCTGAGTGTTGTCAGTGTTCAGGTTGACAA
Source organism: Tanacetum coccineum (assembly GCA_026074375.1). NCBI lineage: Eukaryota > Viridiplantae > Streptophyta > Magnoliopsida > Asterales > Asteraceae > Tanacetum > Tanacetum coccineum. The sequence continues at coordinate 58,138 of BQNB010006981.1, read as the reverse complement.
GAAGTTCGGATATGGTTATTTGAAAGAAATTGTTATGAAGAGAGCTGATCACCAACTGTACAAGTTCAAAGAAGGTGACTTTCCAGACTCACATCTAAACGACATCGAAGACATGCTACTGCTCCTCACCCAAAATAGGTTATTCAACCTTGACGGGGACGTCATTGTTCACTTAGGAGTAGCTCTACGCATGTTCACCCGAGGCATCGTTCTTCAGTCTAGGGTTGAAGATGTCCAACTCGGTGTTGAAAGTTACCAAAGGAAACTCAATCTTACCAGACCTCAAAGAAGCTGCCGTGACATGTCTGCTAAAGAACTATATACTCTGAACTATGATCCACAAGGAGTTATATATGAAGACATGAAAAAGCAGAAAAGACTAATGAGGGTTGATGAACTTCAAAAGTTTTCTGACAGGACTCTCCAATCTGTTCACAAGACTCTTCTGCATAGGCTCAAGAACTTCAGACTTGGATACAACCCCAATTCTGATATGCCGAGGAGGGAATGGATAGAGAAGGATTAGAAATGCACATGATATGTATTGAGGAAGATTGATGATCAGTTGCTCAGAAAAAGAATCATGAGGAGTCTTGAAGTGCTGGTGGGTGGAAGGAACACAGAGACGGACAGACGACTATTGCAGAGGACAGTATGACTCGGTCATACTTGGTATAAACATGTCAGGTGTCCATGTAGAGGGGTTGTGTTAGTACAGTATTGAGAGGACGGAGAGTGTTAGAAAACACCTTCCGGCGCGTGATCGATGAATAAGAGTTAACTACTTGCAATGACCCGCGACTGATATCGATCCAACAACATCTTGCTACGATGGTGACGTATGGTAACCGGAATGTTGCATTGCATGTCCGTGTAGTATACATACTTGTAGTAGTGTGTTGTGTGAGACAGGAGCTATGATATCATGTCAGGTGCTTCATATGATTACTTGTTGATGAGAATTCATAAAACGATCATTACTACTTATATTGTATATAATATGTATGTTAGTGTATCGATAATTCGCCCCTGTGTATCCTTCGTGTCGTCTCCACTCGCAGCTAATCGTGTTCATATATTCTACGCGCAATACTAATGAATCTCCCTCTCCACTACTGTCTAATCAACTGAGACCTCTCAAAACCAACAAACTCCTCTTCTCTCACACATACTACATCTCTCTCCTGTCACCTCCATCCTCCAAAATCACTCATATCACCATACACCACCCTCACACTCTAATTGAGGCCCTGGAGAGCATTTAATGCTTCCACAAATAAGCTTGCTAATATGAGCATTTCTCTCCCCAACACTTTTACTCAATTGATATCCTAAATAACAAAAGATTTTGACATTTTGGATAAGGGGAGAAAATATGATTAAAACTATGCAACTAATAAAAACATGATCTAAAAGGACTCAAGTGTTGGCTTCTCCCTTGTATGTGCAAAATGCTTTCGATAATCAATGCACATATGCAGGGGGGAGCATTTTGAAAAGTAAAGCTATCAAGGTACAAAAGCTTTGATATATATATATATATATATTATTATTATATATATATATATATATATATCACAAGTACCTTGATTGTGTTTTTACAATTGGTTTTAAGGCTGTGAACAATACCCAAAAGACTGACCATGACCGACCATGTACCTAATTTTAATGGAGATATAAGGTTAGGTATTCGTTCCATGATCCAGCCAGAACCAGAGGGATCTACCCAGGGACATTCCATTAGATAGAATAGAAGTCCTTAGGTATGATACAAAAGGAGTAAAAGTGAGAAAAGGGAATAATGCAGACTAAGACAGAGCTAACGCTGGAATAAACCCAACAAGGTATTAGTGATGAAGTCTTGGTAAGCATTGAAGGGGTTAAAGAATTAAAAAGAAATGTAAGGATAAAGGGTGTAAAGAAAGAAGCCTTCCATACACTTAGGCAAAAGAAATGTAAGGATAAAGGGTGTAAAGAAAGAAGCCTTCCATACACTTAGGCAGAAACCGGGTCAATACATATGCTATCAGAAACACTAAGCTATTGTCTGGTATTGCAGATAGTCATCATGGACCCAGTGATGCAGAGCACAACCACCCCTAGCCACTCAAGGTCTCTCAAAAGACTCTTGTTTCATTTCTCACGGAGATTAAACACATTTCTATCGACTTTCTCACTTCGAGTTAGTCAGTATTGAAAAGGTGGCAGTTTGCTCCAGCCTCCGATTACTAAACCAAAATGCACTATCGAGTCTAGATCCATAAAGAGATCATCTATAAATCTCTTTAGGACACTATTCTAAATATACTTATTTTTCATACGCTGTGAAATCAAGTACTATATTAAGAGTCCTACGCATTATCCTTGTGATTTTGCCAGAACATCGGAGTGATGCTTAAGCATTCACAATGATGATGGAAATCCTTCCAGAGCCAACATCAAACAAGCTCTGCGGTAGGTGACTTGTGCGATCCTATATGGATCAAACTTGTGATACTGGATATCAATTCGGTCCAGATAATGAATTGACGACTTAATTAGTGAGATAGTAACTCACTAATTCACTCTTTTCGTGTTGTCTGCTTTGAGACGCTCTGGTAAGAGAATAAGCTAAGTACGATGACTCTAACAATCACGTGTTAGAAGATTCAATACTGCTAGCTGGAAATTCCTGTCAAGGAGAATCACCTTTAAAGGGGATTCTACCTAATCACATGTCAGTCCTCACAAAACCGAAGGTTTATACAACTAAACCCGGGTGAATGGCAAAGCCAACTTCGCCCACAAGCTTTATTGCTAACTGTTTTATTACTGGTTCATATAAAGATGGAGATGGAGAAACCTGGTCAGTAAAGTCAAGATTCATTACCACATGCTCATACTCGACCCAAAAATATAAAGATATGATGAAAGCTCAAGTACATGTTACTCAAGACTTCCGCTACTCTGATAATTGATCATCTTCCTTGAAGACGTGAAGTAATCAAGTTAAAGAATTTCAAGAAAGATGTTAGTACGAGTTTTCAAGATAAAGAAGAGTTTGAGCATGTCTGTCCCAAAGTAACCAAGATCACAAAATGCAAGGATCACAAGATGATGAAGAGATTATGCTTGGATGATGATCTCAAAGAAATTCAAGATCACTATTTATTATGCGAGTAGGAGCAAGTTCAAGATCAAGCTCACTACATATTGATACAAGATAAAGATCAAGGAAGTAAAGATACGAGCAAGACCAAAGACATTCATAGAGTGGTAGGCTTAAGTTTTTTTAACATGGAGTGACCTCCCTTAGGGGGAGATTGTTAGGAATCGAGAAAAGTCTCAGTCACTCCCAATATAGAATGTCATAGCTCGTAGTTAATCATTCGATTAAACGTAAGATAACTGGGCGAAGGCTAAGGCACCAAAGGCCCTTAGCCGACCATATGTAGTAGTATATAAGCCCTCTCCATCCCATGGAGAGGGTGTTGGTCATTTGTAAGAATCTCATTTTATTTTATTTCTCTTTCTCTCTTTACAAGTGTCAACCACTCTCTTTCTCTCTCTAGAATCTCTTTAGGATTACTTGTTTGTGATATCATCACATTTAATGAACTAATGCAGTAGGGATTTGTTGTGGCGTATGAGTCTAGGTTAGGTATGTTTGAGTGATAGATGCAGATGGTATAATGAAATGATGGAGTTGATGTTTTATAAGCTTAAATAACTCTTTTACCCAACTCTATTATTTCATCTCCTTTGAACTTTTTTATAAACAGTTTACGTCAAGCCAAACAAAAAGAAGTAAAAAAAGAGATAATGCATTTCAATTCACATCGGTCAAGCCAGAATCCAAGTCGGTAACTCTTGTTGGGAACTCTATTGTCTCGAACATAGTCTGAAGACAATAGGACAAGCCAAAAAACAAGAAGCAAAAATGAGAGAAATTGAAGAAGTACATCTCACTGAATATATCATTATTTTGTTTCAATTGTCAATATATACATTTTTTTCTAATTCTGTATGGTTACTTGGCATGTGCTTATGGATTTCCCTCAATTGACAATGACATTGCCTGATGGACGCGAAGAATTTGTCATGAAGCGTACAACACTTGTGGCAACACTTCTAATATGCATGTGGCTACTCGTAAGGCTTCAATCTATACAGGTACTACCACTTTGAACATCCTCTTTTCAAATTTATCAGAAGTCTTTCAGGATACCAAATTTTGGATTGAATTGCATTTTAAATATATTCAGGAATTACCATTGATGAATACTTCAGAGAGATGGGGCACAATGTCAGTATGATGGCAGACTCTAACTCACGATGGGAAGAAGCATTGCGTGAAATTTCTGGTCGTTTGGTACGTTTTTAGTTTCAACATTCTTTATTACTATATATATGACATGTGCCTCTTCGTTGGTGAATGATTCTTTGAATTTCACTTTGGGTTACTTTTCACTTATTTTTGTCAAAGCTAATGAAGTTACTGTAATAAATTACTGACTGCTGAAAAAGAAATGTTTATTACGAATGTGTGATGGAGTAATTATGTGAGTTTCGTTTCATGTTTTTCAGGCAAAAATGCCCGCAGATAGTGGTTATCCTGCATATCTGGCAGCATGTTTGGCGTCCTTCTATGAACATGCGGGTAAATGTAAGTGTCTTGATGGACCAGAACGTGATGGTAGTAGTGTCATAATTTTTGTTGTTGTTTCTCCTCATTGTGGAGATTTCTCAGATCCTATTACATCTGCTACCCTCAGTATTGTTCAGGTATACTTTTAAGCTTTATATATATTCATTGTAATTTGAGTTTGTTAGCCTCAAAATATTAAGTCGAACAAGGAAGTTCGTTCATTATATTAGGTCTCAGTCATTTAATTAATTATTGGTTGTAATAGGCTAGAAAGGGTAAACGGGCTCGGTTAGTAATCTAATATTGTATGTGTATCGGGCTAAAGCCCATTGTAATCTCGAGCCAGGCCTAAGAACAAATCCATACGGCCCAATAAGCCTAATAGTGGCCGGCCTATGGACAAGTATAAATACCCCTCTCCAAGTGTGGAGAGAGTGTTGGTCTCATTTGTTTCACACACTTGTGTAATCAACCATCTCTTTATTTTCTCTCTACTTTCTCTCTCTTGTTACTCTCTCTAAAATTCTTATCATATCTTCTTATCTTATTTTCTTATTCAAGTATGAAGTGAAGGTGATTATTGGTTCCGACATTTGCTATCACTCGCCACGGGTGGGTTTAGTGATAAGTTGTGGTTGTGTAGTTTTAGCTTATTGGTTACGGCTTATTTGTGGTGAAGTGCTAATCGGCTTATTTTTTTTCTTCATTGTTACTGTTTTTGAAAAAAAAATGTGACTTACTTTTTTGGTTTAGGCTTCGACAGTAACTTGCATTTGGGGCTCAAAATAAACAAAAATGTGGCCAAAATTTAACTATTGTTGTTAGTTTTTTTGGTTTTGCTCATCAAAAGTGTTCATGCAATTATTTGGGTTCAACAAAGTTGTTACTTTCACAGCTTTTTAGTGCTTATATTCGTAGCTTATTGGGCTTCTCGAGCTTATCTTCCAGCTGATTTCAAAGCTTCTTTTGGTTAGCTTATTGAGGTCACGGTTTTGATGTGTTTTTTTTGTGCTTATTTCATAAAAAGCTAGTGTCTTTTTCTTCTAAAACCATATCTAACGTGTTCTTCACCAAGTTTTCATGGCTTATTCCAAAGACTTAACAGCTTATTTTAGAGCTTATTAAAGCTTGTTGAGTTGTTTTGTGGTCCACGGTTTGATAACAAGAAGAGAGACCAAGATCCACACTTTACGGAAACAAGGACGCTCAGTTTTGTTTGTTTCGGTTGATGACAAATCCAAGGACAAGATAGTACAACGAATTCGCAACATTCTTTGTCACACGAATTAGCAATCCTTCTTTGTCACACGAATTAGCAATCCTTCTTTGTCACACGAATTTGCAACATTACTTTGTCAAACGAATTTGCAACTCTCTTGTTAAACGAACTCGCAATTTTCAAACCCAAATGAATTCGCAATTTCCTTCATTGAACGAACTCGCAACTTCTTATACCAACCGAATTCGCAACATCAAAGTGTGAACCGAATTAGCAATTATCAAACGCAAAATATACAAGTTTTAAGTAATATTCGGGTTTTTCGTTTTCGAGTGTCGATTACCTACGAGACGTATAATCTATATCATTGTGATCGTGATCCTTTTTCGATCAACGGGGTATATTTATTTTACACCGACGATAAACGTACGACTCCGCGAGATCAAATTTACAAACGTTAACTTTTTCAATTTTGAAATGAGAAAGACGTACAACAGGAGGGAAACGTTTTTTTGTTAATTATAATTCGAAATTTACATGTTTGGTCCCTGGAGTTTAAAATAGATTCATCACTAATCTTTACTTGTTTTATAACCCTCATTGTTAAAACAACTTTACACTATTAGTCCTTGTCCTTAAAAAACAACCCGTTAGTCCTTAAAAGTGAATCGTTATTACACCGTTTGTCCTCATTTGAGTTTTAATCAACCGTTTCTCATTTAAAGTTCAACGATTGTGAACCGTTCATCATTTTAAGCTCATTTTTTTGTCATCAATCGTCAACAAAAGCTCAAGTTCTTCAATGACAACAACGATTTCAACATCAATTCATTTTTGTTTTATGGTTTCTTCTTGATTTTGTAAAATCCCGCGAAAGATACGATTCTTTTCTCAGTTTTAATCAAAGATTTGTAAAATCCCGTGAACGTTAATTGAATTCAATCCACAACAACAATCACTTTACCTACTTAAGATCCTACAAATCATTTTCACTTCATAACTTAACAAATCATTCATCATGACAACTCCAATCACAACTTCCATAACCGACAGTCAAATGCATAACAACATCATGGCAGCTGGATCAAGGGATCGTCCACCAATGCTTCCAATGGGAGGATATCCACAATGGCGATCACGTTTCTCAAGATACATTGATGCAAGACCAAATGGTGATGCCTTAATGCATTCTCGAAGGTCCTTACATTCCTTCTACTATCGTAATTGAAGCTGTGCCTGCAACAGAAAATTCTTCGGCAGTTCCTGAACACACAAGAGTTAAGACAATCCTGAATATGTCTCCTGCAAACAAAGCTCATTTTGAATCAGAAAAGGAAGCGATTCATATGATATTGACTAGAATTGGAGATGAAATATACTCCACTGTTGATGCGTGCAATACAGCTCATGAAATGTGGGAAGCCATTGAAAGGTTACAACAAGGTTGTGGCACCCCGTAAGAAAATTAGATTCCCTTTCCGTTAAGTAAAAGTCATGTACTGCAAGTTTGCAAATTTACTGTTAATTTTCAACAAGAAGTCATTATATGATCGTCAAGCATTACTCCTTGTAATGGAAGGTTCGATTTGCACGCGAATATCACCATTATTACTCTGTGTCTAAAAGGATATTTTAGAACGCGTAACGATTATTTATCTCACTTTTGTGAAATGAGCCATTTACTTGTAGCACTTTACAAAACCACCTACATTCAAATTAATAACCATGGCGACTCTTAACTGAATCCAACAAAGATAAAATAAATTGTACACATATAAGAGCATAATAAAAACCAATACATGATATACACATATGAGTGCACAACATCTGATATGTACATATGAAAACATATAGAAAAGAAATTACAATAATGAAGGGAGACAGCCATCATCACCAAGCCTTACACACTACCCTACCAATTTCTTAATTTGAATATCTCCATCACATGATACGTCATACAAACCTGATACAAATTGAAATGAAAGAAATAGCAAGATTCTATAATAGTATTACCTGATACAATTTCAAAAGGAAGGAATAGTAGAGATGCCTTAACAGTATTATGAAAAGAAAATAATGACTAACAGTATTAGAATCATCATCCTGGTACAACAATGTGTATAGTATACATTCACATGTAATATATCAGTAACTAAGACAATGATGCGAGTATAAATCAGGAACCATTCATGAGAAAATGTATTATAACTAAAATCTGAAAACACTAAGCAAACTATTCGGTTCAAGATCAAGTTTCGTTGAGTGCAAGAGCTAAGTTGGTGTCGGTTTTAGAAGAAGTAGCAACCGAGTTCAAATCTTACTACCATCTTTTCTTCCTCACCATATTTCAACAAGCTCGGAACTCGGTAAATTGTTCTCGTAACTTAACCTTCATATGTCATTTGCTCGTAGTTTAACAAACCTCAACCTTTCACGACGTATACACGACTTGCATGGTATGAACCATGCAAGGTTCGCATGAAATCAAACATGAAAAGAAATGGTCTCGTACATTACATAAAATAACGACATGTAGAAAACTAGTAAACAAGATAAACAATGTAACGAACCTAGGAAAAATTACAATAACCTAAGACTTGAAGCGTTGGCTCACGAATGAGGCGTGTGAGTACAAGGGTACACGAAAGACTTCATAGGAAGCTTATGAGGTGACCTTGGTTCGTCACCTTGGACCTATCTAGTTGGCTCATGACGAGCCACAATGAGCCATGGGCTCATTGTTGGAACGTCACAACCTCTAAGAAACCTGAGCAAATCATGCTCGTTGCCATCTAGTCTGACCTCGTATCATGCTTGACTCGTATAGTAAGCCGCTGCCATTGTTGTTTTGTGCCCTATTACTGACCTTATTGTTTTGCACCTAGATCATAGCCACCCTTATTCATACCCAGCTACTGTCCTTTGTTGTTCGTACCCAAGCTTCGGTCCTTGTGATTTCATGACCAGGCTGCTGCCACCATTGTCGAAACTCATGAAGTTTCGCAGCAACTGCTGCTACTGTCATGACCTTTTAGCTGCGAAATGACACCACAACGCCTTAGTTACGACCCTTACCTATCACATAACTAACATTATAAGAATAGAGCTGTGCGAGTTTCATGGAAATTAATATACATGCATGCGTACATAATATGAGAAAGAAGAACACTAGAGATAAATGAACAAAGGTGCGTGAGTGGAAGCAAACGACACCACAACAGTGGCTGTCTTGTGGATGCGTATGAATCAGTAAAAAAGAAAGTGAAATCAGTAGCCATGTGAGTTTAGTATAAACAAATGGCCATGTGGGTATATTATATAAATATATATATATATGACATTATAGCAACTTGCATGTACCCTTAAAAGGTAACTTTCATACGTAAAGAAGTAGGGAACGTGCAAGATTTCGGGTCCTCAAGGCTCAAGCGAAATGGGTAAACTCTTTAACGAACCAATATTTATCCCGATAAGTAAGAAATCTAAATAATGTTCTTCGGATGGTTTTAAAAATTAGTTGACAACGAAACCAAGTTTAAACGTATAAACAAATTTAACGCGGTTTATAAAACTTATTTAACGTTAAAAATATTTTAAAGCTTGTTCGTGGTTTAAACATGGAAAGTCATAAAATATAAAAGTTACATATATTATATATACATTATTATTTGGAAAGTCAAGTGATTAAAAATGTATTTTCTGATAAGAAATTTAAACGAGTTGAGCGAGCCGTAATATATAACAGATAATTCACAAATTAAAATAATGCCTTCGATGTAAATAATAAACGCAATTATTATAACATAGTAACTTACAAATAATGTTTACATTTCTTAGATATAAATCACACGAACTTGTAAATATAAGTGCGACACATAATAATATTAACAGATCCTGTATAGATACTTATAATTGTAAAGTCGTCACTAGAGCCACGGTTTAAATAACATTTTGAAAACATAAAACGTTACCTCATAACGACCATGCCTTTTGACCATTTGCATAATTCATTGCATACATTAAGTTTTAGAATGTAAACTCAGATTTGTCATAATTACTTAGGTGTTTGACTAAGTCACTATTTGACGTACATTGATCCATTATCAATCCAGGCGATTAATCGACAAGGTGAGTTTTCATAGCCCATATTCTACTGTTTTAAGTCATCTTTTGGGGTGAGAACATTGCTTATTTCAAACGTGTGAATACAAGTACAATTACTCATTATTAATTGGTCTAAGTCCCTATTTAACCCAAGTTGCTATTTGCCCGAATTATCATGAACCGTCAATTGCTTGACCAATTAGGTTGGTTAAGTGAGCGCGAATGTTATGGATAGATCTATCGGGATTGACGTCCCTGTTTGTCTTAGACTGACATTAGTCAAGCAAGCATAGTTTAATTTGAGTCAGATGACGGGTGTCCCGGGTTAGACACCTGCAAGGGCATATTTCATTGTTACGATATGTTAACGCTTCGTGTCATGAGCTTAGAAATAGTAATGACTATTCTATATGACTTTGTAATTTGTTTATTGGTCATATGTGGATGAAATCTTTGTGATTCATAAAAACCACTATGTTTTCTACTTAAAACAAACTTGAGCTCACCAACTTTATGTTGACACTTTAGCAATATTTTCTCAGGTATTAAGAACGAAGATGCTATATGAAGTCTCATGCATAGCAGTCATTTCCAGTTATCTGAAGATCACTTGTACCATCTAAAAACAATGTCGTATTGTCTATTTTTATGCTTCCACTGAATGTTTAAACAACTCATTATTTCCTAATTTAAGTGATCAATTTTCTTAAAACATTCATTGTAGAAGTCGTTTTGTATTGATTAGAAGTCATGATATTCATAAGTCCACACGCCCTCAGTTGCCATATTACTTGATATTTTTAGGGGTGTGACAAATTGGTTATCAAAGCTTGAATTATAGAGACTAGGTTGCATGAGGTAGACTAGACTATAACTACTCCCTATCTGCTAATGCTTTTTATGCTTCTATTGTCTTCATTGTTGGTTTCTCAATTTGGGTAATAGGAATCAACTATCAAAGGTGTTACATATATTATTAAACGGGATACATATGAATAGACATAATATGAGATACATATACTTAATAAGGGTTACATGTGTATTAAAAATATACACTATACTTAATATGGTTACATGTGCATTAAAAGGCTAACTAAGCGTATTTTAAAACATACTATATCATTATTTCATATTTTCTTGTCTAAGCGGAATGTAACTCAGTGGGAATTGAGACACACCGGGGAAATTAATACACTAGACATATATAATAAAATACCTCCCAGACTCCCGACTCACTTCTCCAGGTGTTCATGGAGACGTCATTACCTCCTATCAGATATTGTCGTGCCATTTGTATCATCACCATTTCCCCCAACTATCAGACGTACCGCTCGTATATCTGTTTTACCTATTGAGCCAAATCTTGCTGAACGTGCCCGAATTTCTGCTATTCGCCTTGATGATTATCAACTTGATCCTCTTACTCCACCACCCTCACCTTAATCCCCATTCTCGATGGCAGCGGATGATTGCTGAAATGGACCCCACCCAGAGAGAAGAAACTCTAACAGCCTACGGGACGGGATTTGGTCAGAATTCGGTGCCTGAGACAGCCTTGACCGTATGCATGACGCGCCTTAGAGGACAGTCGCATACCATTCTCGAGGACATGGACCGTTACCCAAATGCCTGTTTGGAGTAGTTAGAAGCCTTCATGACACTATGGGATGTGAAGCCCCGAGTTGAGGAAAGTTCGTTGGAGACGCTATCTGTAGACGAACTGATTACTCAGCTTAGACAAGTGTGTGAGGATGCGAAGGATCGTGCTAGTAATGCTCAGGAGGAAGCACGACAGAAAAGGAAGTAGGCACTCGAGGAAGTGGTCCAGCAAATCTACTGTAACAACAACTAGTTTTAATTCTGTCTTTTGTACAACCACTAAGCTATGGGTTTGTCACGGCTAGTGAACTCTTGCATTCCCTTACTCTTCGGAATAAGTATCGTGTTTGCGAATAATAACAGTATTGATTTCAAAATACATGCCATTTGTAGTAACATGACTATCTTTACGCATATAATTTTCGTACATACCATAACTGTCATTTCCATTGTCCCTCTTATAGAAAATGGCACCCGGACGACGCCCAACTGTCCACCAGAACCCTCCAGCTAACCGTGCGACCAACTGGAACAATGTGGACATCAACAATGGCATTGACACTCAGATGCTCAACCAACTCATTGCCACAAGAGTCGCAGAAGCACTCGCAGCTGCCGCCATGACTAACACTGCAAGCACACAGGGAGAGACCAACCCAAGGCCCAATACTTCCCAGGACAAGACATGCAGCTACAAGGAGTTCTGTGCGGTCATGCATGAAAATTTCCGTGGCACTGAAGGTGTTGTAGGCTTAACCTGATAGTTTGAGAAACTAGAATCTCAATTTAGGATTAGCAACGTTGCGGATGGTGACAAAGTCAAATTTGCTTCTAGCACATTGCTAGATGGTGCCTTAACTTGGTGGAACGTGTATGTTCGTTTTGTTACTCTTGATACCGATCATGCAACACCTTGGAGTGATTTCAAAGCTATGTTCATCTGGAAGTACTGTCCTTGAAACAAAGTCAAGCAAATGGAAAATGAACTATGGAATTTAAAGGTGAAAGGTACAAATCTTACCGCCTACAATCAACGTTTCCAAGAACTCATCCTATTATGCCCTGAAATGGTACCCAACCCCGACCGGTTATTGGAACATTACATCGACGGTCTACCTTTGAACATCAAGGGTAACGTAACATCATCCAAACCAGTAGATTTACATGAAGCAATTGAAATGGCTCAAGGGTTGATGTACCAAGTAGTTCAAGAGTTAGGAGAAAACTCTGGTGACAAGCAGAAATGGAATGAAAACCACTACAACAACAATAACCCCAACACCACTAGTAATCTCAATCCGAACAAACGTCCAGAGGCAGCAAGGGTGTTTACAGTCGGGCAAGGTTCTCATGCTGGCAAGTTACCTCACTACGGAAAGTGTGGACGACACCACACTGACACATGCCCTCCTACTTTTCACAACTGTGGAAGGGCAGGACATAAGTCAAAGACTGCTGAGCTCTACCTCGTCCCGCAAGCCAAAGAGGACCCGAAAGCCAAGGAGGACAGGGAAGTGATGTTACTTGCTTCGGGTGTGGCGAAAAGGGACATTACAAGAAAAAGTGCCTGAATAATGGGAGTCAAGGCCGTGGGAACCAAATTCGAGTCAACCAACCAAATCCTCAGAACAATCAGAGGCAGAATCAAGGAAACCCTAAGGGAAATAACCAAGCATCAACCAGCACTTAAGGAGGACGCAGAGCACCTGGGAAAGTGTACCATCTATGTGCAGATGCTGCCATGAACGATAAACAACGTCTTGTGAACTGGTACGTTCCTGATCAAATATTGTTTAGGCTTCGGTAACACTATTTTATTATCTTGGTGCCGATAGGAGTTTCGTATCATCTACTTTTAGTGAATATATAAACATCCCTCCTACTGCCCTAGATGTTGATTACAATGTAGAACTCGCCTACGGAAAGTCGTTAACTACCAATACCATTTTAAAAGGGTGTACTATTAACTTGCAAAATCACCTGTTCAAAATCGACTTACTCCCTATAGGACTAGGAAGTTTTGACGTCATCGTCAGAATGGATTGGATCACCGAACATCGCGCAGAGGTTGTGTGCTATGCGAAGTACATTCTTGTTCCGTATGGAAATGATATGCTGATCGTACAAGGCGAGAGAAGCGGAGTTAAAAATGAGTCCAGACTAGAAGTCATCTCAAGCATCAGGACGCAAGGGTACATCGACAAAGGATGTCAAGTATTTTTAGTTCAAATGATGAAGAAAGAGGAAACTGAGGCATCCGAAAAACAAATAGAAGACGTGCCTGTCGTCAGAGACCTTCCAGAGGTATTTCCTGAAGATTTGTCGGGACTATCCCTGACGCGCCAAGTAGAGTTTCACATCGAATTAATACCCGAAGCTGCACCTGTTGCCCGCGCACCATATCGTCTTGCACCTGCAGAGATGAAAGAGTTAGCCGAGCAACTGAAAGAACTTTATGACAAAGGTTTTATAAGACCAAGTTCCTCTCCGTAGGGAGCACCAATCTTATTTGTCAAAAAGAAAGATGGATCATTCCAAATGTGTATCGATTATCGTGAGTTGAACAAACTTATAGTGAAAAACCGTTACCCCTTACCAAGAATCGATGACTTATTCGATCAATTGCAAGGATCCAACATCTACTCAAAAATTAACCTAAGGTTAGGTTATCATCAGTTAAGGGTAAGAGAAGAAGATATTCCCAAGACTGCTTTCAAAACACGTACGGGACACTACCGAGTTACAAGTTTGGCTTTTGGGTTGACCAACGCACTTGCGGTATTCATGGATCTCATGAACCATGTGTGCAAACCATATTTGGACAAGTTTGTGATTGTGTTCCTCGACGGTATTCTCATATACTCCCGTAATGAGAAAGAACACGAGGAACACTTGAAAACTATTCTGGAATTACTGAAGAAGGAGGAACTGTATGCCATTGACCAAACTGACTACCGTAGTAAAATCGGGTCACTCATGTATTTGACATCTAGTAGACCAGACATAGTGCAAGCTGTATGTTATTGTGCAAGATATCAATCAAGACCGACTGGAAAACCTCAAAAGAGGTTAAAAAGGAATCTTTCGATACTTAAGGGGTACACACCAATTTGTGAATTTTATTTATTTCTTTTTATGGAAATGTTTTTATATTTTTGGTTTTTCTTGCTTTATAAATATACTAAAAAGAAAATGAAAAATATTTTTGTACTTTTATATTTTTAATAACAAAAATAACTTCACAAGGAAGGATCTTCAAACACAAATCGTCAAACGATAGTCGTTTCACAGCCTCCCCGGCAACGGCGCCAAAAATTGATTCGTCAATAGTATATATATAATAATACAAGCAAACACTCAACCAATTACCTTTAGCCAAGGATTGGTTAAGAATTCACAAAATAAAATATATATGTGTCCGGAAGTATGATTCCCGGGTCGTTATGTCCCAACGAGGTGTGCAATTGAAAATCGAATGACGAATTGATAATCGATGTTTGAATATTACAAGATTATGATTGGTTTTCTATTACTACAAGTTAAAAATGCAAAAACGATTAAAGAAAACCTAAAAACGAAAGCTAGAATGATTTAAATCTAAAAACGTAGACGTAAATGTGAAAACGCGAGTGTTAAAAACCTAAATTATTCAATTTTAATCCTAAAATTTATTTTTTACTTAAAATGGGTTCTAAGTGACTAAAAACGAAGTTTAAAAAAAACTAGATCGAAAACGGAGTTAGTTAAGACCAAAAACGAGTCAAAACAAAAACGGGGTTTGAATCCCGTTCTTTAAAAAATGAATATTTGAAAAAATAACCCTACGAAAACTTTAACAATTTTCCTAGATACTATATGAAAAAAGAAATTTTTTAAAAAAAGGTTATATTTTTCTGACTTTTATTTTATTTTTTATGATTTTTTAAAGTTTTAAATGAAAATAAATTATAAAAAATACTAAATGTTTATAAAAAAATCTGAAAAAATTACACAAATTAGTTGAGCGCTTAATGATCCTATGAAAAATAAAAAAGGTAGCACAGCTTATTGAATAAGCTGTGAAATAAGCTATGACAACTTATAAGCTTATGGGCCTAAAACCCCCTTAAATACCAAATGTACCCAAGGTCTAACGCAAAAGACCCAAGGGTGCAGATGGTATTAGAGTGTGGTGTTAAGAGGGTTGAGGCTTGTTGAGGTCGGGGATTCGAGCCCTAGCTCACCCCTGACTTCCAAGCTTCCCCTTTTATTTTTATTTTGAAAGTTTTTCTTAACAAACTTATTAAGCACGTAAAGATAAGCACTTTTTATAATTACAACTTTTTATAAAAGCTTAAGAATAAGCTGGAAAAAGCTCTTAGAAACCGACAGTTGAGATTTTTAAGCTAAATGGCTATATATTTTTTTTCTTTTTTGGATTTTTAGAACAAATAAGCAAAAGGAAATAAGAGATAAGCAATTACAGGCCTAGACTCAAACCTAATAAGCACTAATAAGCAAAACTAAACAATTAAAACAGACAGAGAAGCTAAATAAGACAGAAACACTTTAACAAGATTAAACACTTAGAAATTTAGACTAAATACTCAAATAAGCTGCAATAAGCTCTAAACAAAGCTAACTAAGGTAAATTAAACTGACCTAATAAGCTACTCTAAACATAAATAAGCTAAAATGAAAGAGAAATAAGCTGAAATAAGCAAATTAAGCCAAAGGGGCTTGGCTGCAGGCTAAACAGGTCCTTGGGTCACTTTTAGGGCTTATTTTTAAGCCCTTAGAGTGAATCCCAATGGCTGATATTATAGGGGCTTAAAGCACAGCCTATGAGCTTTCTAAAACCGCTTAATAGAAAGAAAATGGTAAGCTAGATGACAGCTTAACGAAGCTGTCAAATCTGGCTTTTGCACCAGGGGAAATTCTCTGGCCTAAACAACTCTTAATGGGCACCTATGAGCTTAAAAATAAGCTATCAAATGAAATCTAAAGGTTAAGGGACTTATATGAGCTTAAAGACTAGCCTAAGGGCTTCTAAAATCAGCAATCTCAAAAAGAGCTTTTAATAATTTTAAACACTAGGAAAAGGCCTCCTAAATTAAGCTATTCTTCTCAGCTGCTGCTGAATTTCTAAAAGCCAAGAGGCTTTTTGCAGCCCACAAATAAGCCAACCAAATAGGCTTCAAAATGAAAAATAGGCTATAAAAGATCAAGACAAACCCTAATGAGCTTGTGCTCAAAGTCTCATAAGCTAAAAACATTTTCTACTTACTTAAATTTGAGAATCAAAAAGAAGCAATTAAAAAAAAGAACAATGAAAAGTTTACTCTAAGAGTTGACATAATTTTAACGAGCTTAGTAAACCAAAAAGACTCTAAATCTACTCTAATTTGACACAAATTTGAACACAAAATGAGGCTCAAAAGCCAAAATAAACAAATTTAACCATCAAAGCCCTTTGAATCAAATTTGTTACCACAGATTCAAAGATTCAAAGGGTGTTTATAAAATCTTTAAAAATGAAAACTGAATTTTAACAAAAAAAAAACAGATGAATAATGCTTCAAAAATTCGTTTCTCTCTCAGTCAAACTTGACGACCTTTGACTTTAGGATTACTCCGAATCTCAAGAGGTTATCTCTACATGATTCTTTTAAATTAAAAGAACTTTGCATGCTTGTTAGTTGTCAAAAGCTCAAGCATCTGAGTACCAGTGGCTCAAAGTTAAGAACCTTTGACCTTGGGTTGACTCCGAATCTCGAGACGTTATCTCTTATTGATTGTGCTGATTTTGTTGAACTTCATGTGTTTGTTGCATGTCCAAATCTCAAATTCCTCAACCTTCGTAAATCAAGGTTGAGGAGCCTTGACCTTGAGCTGGTTCCAAATCTTGAGAGATTAGATCTTCAAGATTGTGATGAGTTGGTAGAAATTAACGCTCCTGACGTCGGATGTCTGAAAAAAGTTGTTTACTTAGACTTAAGTGGTTGTTTGAGGTATTCCCATTTTGTGTTCGGTTTATCGAAATCAAAGGTTAGTCGTTCTTCAGCTAGTTTAGATCTGGTTGGTGAGCCCCTAAAGTTATGCCCATTGCACCCCAACAGTAATCTACCAAAGTTTGAGTTTCATTGTTCTTATGATGAAAATCTACCATCATCAGTTGGAAATATTGAAAAGCTTATTTCTTTGTGTCTATTGTGCGTTGCACAGGATTTTAGGAATTTTCAGAATATTTGTAGTTTTGCAATGTTTACAAAAACTTACACTCTATATTTGGAATATTCCAGAGTTTCCCAAAGATCTTGTCCAGTTAGAATGTCTAGAAGAGCTCTGTTTGTGCTCTACAAAGATAAAATATCTTCCGGATAGCATTTGTATGTTGAAACGTCTCAAATATCTCATAGTCCATGGTGATCTTCTAGTGAAGTTACCAGAGGATCTTAGCCAATTACAATGTTTAGAGAAGCTACATGTGAGTAGTAAGAAAATTGAATATCTTCTAGATAGCATCTGCATGCTAAAACATCTGAAGTCGCTCAATATTTCAAGGTGTTGTCTTGGGAAGTTTCCTGAGGACATTGGTCAGTTAGAATCTCTAGAGACACTAGCTTTGTGGGCTACTATGATTAAACATCTTCTGGATATCATCTGTATGCTAAATCGTCTGAAGTCGCTGGATGTTGAAGACTGTTGGTATCTTGGGAAGTTGCCCAAGTACATTGGCCGCTTAGAATCTCTGGAGACACTGGATGTGTCATCAACCGCGATAACACATCTTCCGGATAGCATTTGTATGTTAAAACATCTGAATTATCTCAACCTTGATCATTGTCCTCTTCTTGAGGAGTTACCTGAAGATCTTGGCCGATTAGAATGTTTAAAAAGTGCTCGGATATGGTTCCTTATAGTTTCACGAATTGTTCTTTCTTCAGAGCTTCTCTATGTGCTTAAAGGTGCTTTCTCTTTTTTTTGAATTCATTTTTATATCGAATTTGATATTGGCCAACAAAATTATTCAAACAAAATAAAATAATTTACACGAATTGTCCTTATTGTTTATACGATCAAAATTTACATGAATGCTCTTCAATTTAAAATTTGTTACACTTTTGGTCCCTTATTGTGTTAAAGATGCAAAGGTTTCAAAAAATGTTACTCCATTCCGTCCTACTTTTATAGTCCTCTTTTGACTTTTTAAAGTCTTTTTTTTTCAACTAAAATCTTAAATATGCTTGTTTGTATTATATAATACTTGATACTAAATATATGAATGAATTGGTTTTTAAATGTATTTTCATTAAGTATAATTTTTATCAAGTATTATATAACACAAACAAAAATAATAACGATCAAAGTTTAAAAAGAAAGACTTCTAAAAGTTAAATGAGGACAATAAAAGTGGGACGGAGAGAGATGGTACATAAATAAGACAAATGTGGATTTTCTTAACTGCGCAACTCGTACTTGTTTTCATAAATTTCTCCATTTTGTCAATTGCATTTTATTTTCATACTAATGGCTCAATTCCATATAAGCTAAACTAGTTTCTTGGTTTTTCAGTTTGCAACAAAACAGAAAACTAGGATCAATTTTACGTTATACTTGGTCAAGTGGTCATATCGGGTACCTTTAATAGAAGATACATGCAAGAAGATTATGGATGCCGCAAGAAAATATGCCCAGTTCTATTACTCACCAACAAGAAGAGAATCTACTTTGTTGAAATCCCCTCATGTTCACAAAGACGCTAGATTCCATTTTCTGATCAAGACACATCAAAGGCTAATTGATATGCTACACCCAACTGCACAAATCATTGACTCTTTGATGCAGCTTATCTACGTGCCGGTGTCGATGTTGAGGTTAAGCTTTAGAAGTGTATTCCATGTCCTCTGTTTTTGGTATTAAACGTTGTTATTTACACTTTTGATTTGTGTAGTAGATGTGTTACTTGTATCATTGTTGATTAAGAAAATGGTGTTTAGTAAAATATTTTGTAATGTCATAACCTTGAAATGATGGTTCTGTAAGTCACATTTCTGCTAATGCACCATGAAGTTGACGTTGATTATGTGCAAGGACGGAAGATATATAGGGCCAAGGGGGGGTTGTGGCCCCAAAAAATTTTGCTTTTAAGTACCTAATTTTGTACTATGTAGATATTCATTAGAAAAAAAATTACATTCTGCACTCCTCGAATACTTACGTAAAAATGCAACATTTAATTTTCTTTTTTTTTTCATTTTGTTTCTTTACCAAACAAAAACAAACTAAACCCTCGCTGAACTCCTCCCATCTCTCTTTCTCCAATCTAAAACTATTTTTGTGAGTTATACGCGTATTTCTTTGTCTATCTTTTAGGTTATATATAACATTATGATTTTCGTCTCGGCCCCCCTCGTAAAACTGCTCAAGTTCCGTCCCTGATTATGTGCTTTGACTTTATATGAACGGCTTACTTGAAAAAAGATTGGGACATAAGTTGTAAACTTTGAATCATAACTTAACTTGGAATCTCTAAAAGCATGATCAAAGGTGAGGGGTTTTAAGTTTGATTCCTATTAGGTGCAGTTGGGTGTCATGGTTATATCCGGTTTCTGTTAGGGATTGAGTTTGTATGTCTGGTTTTAACCTATGGATTAATTGGTCAAAATGCTTGCTATAGAAAAGGAGAAAAAAATAGTACTAAAAACCATGAATAAAATATGACTAAAAAAATCAATATTGCTATAATAATTATGTTTATTAAGACATCAAACAATATAGTATTATTTTCTTATGATCCATCACATGATATGTAAACAAAAGTCAACAAACAAAAAGTATGATTTTATTTAAGGAAGAGGGTAACAACGGCGCTCACGGCTATTGAGATATGCAATACTTGAACCCTTAATAACCGCACATCTTTGTTCATAATGCGCATGTTCTTATAGTAAAAGTTAAAGATAACTAACCAGCTATAGAACTAATCAATTTATGATATATTCCGCAAAGATAACCAACAAGTTATTATTACTTAACAGAACTAGTTATAATCCTCGTGCACGCACGGGGTTTTCTTCTATAATTTTTAATAATTTATTTTTATTTATTAAAAAACAAATATATTGTTTTTTGTTATTTGTTTAGTTATGTTCTTAATTTTGGTTTATAATTATATCATGTGGATCATGGTACTTATTTTCCTTCTTGAGCAATATGCGCACACGCAAAAAGGATCCTAATTTTTTTGGATACATGTGACTATAAGTCTATGGTTGTTGAAGACAATTATCTTTTGTTCATGGTTGTTGAATACAATAGTTAGTTTGTTTATGGTTGTTGAATATAATAGTTAGTTACACTTAATGTAGTTAATTACTTAATTTGCATATACTTTTGTGTTCACAGGGGGTGTTTGGACCATTTCAGCTGACCAACATAAGTCAAAGTTTTGGAATTCATTTTTTCTTATGTATTATCAAAAGATAATTGTCTTTGTTTTAAACATACCCAACATACAAAAGATACTACATAAGTGTCTTAAAGATGAAAATCCAAACCGCTTCTATTAACTTTTGTCTTCCATTCCCTTTTCAGTCTTATCAGCTGGATTCAAACTTCTCCTCTTGTTTACTTTTCCAAAAGTAATGGCAGATGCACTCGCATCTTCCAAACCTCGTTTCCTCTTCCTTGGTATTTGAATCTCCTATGATATAGGAAGTGGAATCATGAGTTATGTCAAATGTACGAAACAAAGAACTTTAGTTAATCTTAATTTATCTTAGGTTGAATATTTCGGTAACAATTTTAAAATATGAATGTTTGATTGAACCTTAGAAATGACCATTATGGAAGTCCAGAAAATATTAACTGCTATTCGCTTTTGTGTGCCTCCATCCTATATCATAAGCAATAATACATTGTGTACGGTGTCCATGTTTCTAAAATGTGGTTTAGTAAAGAATAATTTCAGTATAAAATCAACTAAATCAACTCGAGTTTCAGTAAAGAACATGCGACTATAATAGTCAAACCCCGATCCATTTGGCCCAAGTGCCATAATCATTATCCCTCTACAGGGGCTTCTTTTATCCTGTTAATCCGCTGCCCAAATTCAACTTCTATTGCTAATGGAACACCACTTGCACGAAATGATGAAGTAACCAACTTTCAATAACTTTAATCACATGCTTTTTTTTCCAAAAAAGTGAATCTAAGACTATCTATACATACTAAGATGTTATCAAATGTTGTCTTCTTTACATCAACAAAAACACCGCTTACTATATCGATAATTGTTGAAACTTTAAGATCATTAAAATCTAATAATGCGCCAAAACGGAAATTCAAATCGATGCCGAAGCTGTTTTGCGTTAATCCATTTGATGTGTACTTAGTCTTGCTTTCAGAGACTCTTTTGGCAGTTAATACCAGATAGAGTTGAGAACTCGATTGTGTTTGAATTCACCAAGCCAGACTTAAAAAGAAAGTGGGAAGCCGCTAAAGTTGCATGACCACAAAGTCCAACCTGTAAGCAGAATAAAACAAATTTAGATGAATACAAATACAAATGCATGAAACCATGATTTAATAAAATAAGATTAGTCCAGTTGTTAGAAATCTTTCTTACTTCAAAGATAAGGCTCTCGTGGCTTCATTTAGACTAAAAGAGTAAAATTTAACCAAACAGATATAAGCATTCGGTAATAACCTCGACTAAAAAAGTGAACCATCTTAGGTGAAACCTAGGATTCTCATTAATACCGCCATCAACAACCAGAGTCAAAAAAGAAGTCATTAGCATATTGAATTCAGTTAGTTGCAACTAATTGCAACCACTCATCATTTTTCTGTACATTCTCTAATAAACACACAACCGCCAGATTTCCTTTAAACGGTATCTACTTATTCATTCAAATAATATCATAACATATATTAATAATCTTATATCATATGGGTTGAAAGTAGCACAAGGCATATTCAAATGCATACAACCTCTTATGATATTTTAGTTTACAAAATTAGCTAATTTTTGCAATACAATTGTCTTTCTGATCATGTTTTTAAACCCCTTATTTAAACTTTAGATTCAACAACTAAGAGAAAGACTACATAAATTTTCCATATATAGTGGGCATTTGGCATTGCAACTTTAAGTCATAGATAATGAGGGACCATTAGGCATTGTGGTTTTTAGCTAAAAAATGAGTTCTAGTGTGTGTAAAATATAAATTTGTTTATAAAGTAACCACATCCATTAATGATAAATGTGCCATTTTTTATTAAAACCACCAAACGATTTAAAAACCTTTAAAACACAATGCAACACCCTTTGTAATACAACCTCTTATGATATTTTAGTTTACAAAATTAGCTAATTTTTGCAATACAATTGTCTTTCTGATCATGTTTTTAAACCCCTTATTTAAACTTTAGATCAACTCACTAGAGAAAGTCTACATAAATTTTCCATATATTGTGGGCTTTTGGCATTGAACTTTACAGTCATAGACAAATGAGGACCATGGGCATTGTGGTTTTATAGCTAAAAAAATGAGTTCTGGAGTGTGTGTACAATATAAATTTTGTTTATAAAGTAACACATCCATTTATGTATAAATGTGCCCATTTTTATTAAAACCACCAACGATTTAAATAACCTTTAAAAAACACAATTGCAACACCCTTTGTAACAACTGTTAATAAAATACAAAGGCAAATAGAAACTCATATGACAACATTTAGGACATGTTTCTGGGTTAGTGTACCTGTTTCGACCCAGTTTTTTTATGTCGCCCATATACACTCAACTTATTTTAATGGTACCTTAAAAGACTTGCTACCATCTTTTAAAATATACGCGAGTGCTTTATAATTCCCGCAACTACGCTACTCTTAATTCATGAAATGTTATCGATCCTCTTATTTGTGTCGTGTATATGAACATTTTCTACAACCCATTGCAATTTTATTTGGATTAATTTCCTTAACCACTTAGAGAAGGAAAAAGTAATTATAGCTACAAAATGTATATATAAACTACTAAATTCTTAAACACGCAAAATTTCACACAGCAATTTCACTTAGGCATTTTTACAAACACATAGAGTGCATATGAAAAAGATCAAGTTTCAGAGTCTCAAGCTCCAAACAACTAATCTTATTAATTCCAGCACTTGTGCACAAACTGAATCTAACTTTACAGCATTTGCATACCCGTTGATAATCTTCAACAAAGATACCCAAACAGCCTGTGAGATTTATAACAATGGTTATGAGATGGGAAAACGAATCTGATAGATTGAGTTTTTTAAAGGTTAAATTATTGTAAATAAGATCAATGGATTTGAATAAGATATATGTTTTTTAACTAACAACGATTATGAATAAGATCTGCGTTTGAATAACATCTGATGATTTTGTTTAAGGATCTTGAGTTTTTTTTGTTTTTTTTTAATCTAAGCAATAGAATGCGAATGTGTAGATGCGTTTTTTTCCCTAATTTACAATTTGCTCCATATCTATTAGGTATTGACTTTAAAGTACTTGTGTTTATGATTTTTTCTTACACATTAATTAATATAAACGAATTTATGTGATTTTGATGTCAAATATGGAAATATTTAAGATTTTATTTAAAAAAATAATGGGGAAAAAAACAGAGTGGAGCATACCTAATAAGGAAACATTCTTTTTTTTTAAATACGAAAGTCCTCACTTTTCGTTTTCCTTTAATGGGTAAAAGATTGTTGTTGTTCAAAAAAAAAAAAAAAAAACTTAACAGAATTGCGCCGTTCTAAAAAAAAATCACTATAAAAAAAATCCAACAAAATTACATACTTGTCCACTTCTACTCATGAATCACTATAAAAATCCAACAAAATCATTTAATTCATGGTTACATGACTTCCATTGTAACATAAAGCCGCAAAAAGTCCAGCAACTACTATAATTGTTTCTGCTCTAACATGACCAGGCTCTAAAAATTATCAAAGACAACAAACTAAAACTAAAGCTTTGCAAGTCCCAAGTCCAAAATGGTGATGATTTGAATATTTCAAGTAAGATCCCAAATGTGAAACAAAATATTCGCCCTGACACATTCGAGTTGTTTCCATAAATAGATATCTGGCAAATCAAAAACCGTCTAACGCTTGACCCATTGGAAGCTCTTTCTTGCTTTCGCCTTACAGGTTTCTTCCGCTCCACAATTCTCGAGTCTCTTGTCAAGAAACCAGCTGCCAAAAACACAACTTACACCTTACGATACAAGTTCAGATATCAATGAGCTACATAACTTACACTAATGGAATTTGTGTTTCCTGTCGCGTAGACTTGGGATTAACATGAATTCTTAGGAACAAAAGAGAAAAGCAAACCGGTCCGATGGCTTGCACGGAGTCAAAAAGTCGCCAAAAGTGCATACTTTTATTGAATAAAACCCACTAAATCAATCTTTATTCACATAATCAGTTGTGGTCCAAATGGGAGTACAACCCAATCGCACGTTTCTGAAACAATGCCTTTCACGTGGATATATTTCTAGAGTATTTCCATAGAGATGCATTGTTTCTGTAAATTCTACTACGTATTTATTAGTTGACATGTGCAACTGTCACGATATTTCCTCTGTAAACTAAAGTTTTGGTAATTGAGAAATACTCTAGGTTACTGATCCTAAGACTTATATTAAGGATTATAATCAAAAGTTGATAGGTGGTTTGGGTTAAAATGTGTAGAAAATGAGTAAACGGGTCAAAACTTACAATTAGGGCATATTTAGGGTTTTCTAGATTTATTCTTTGTATAATTGAAGTAAGATATGATATGATGATGGTAAGTTGATTGATAATGTTTGTAATTTTAAGTTATTACAACTTATTTTGAAGGTTGGTTTGGTTTTTACAATGGATAAAAATCAAGAAAACGAGTCATGGTTTTAGAAATAGCTCGGTTTTAGCGGTTTAGGGTTTTGAGAGTAATAAGTGCATGAAAGCTTATTAATGAATAATTAGGGTTTACACATTGTATATTGAGTGTAGTAGCTTGTACACAAATGGTGATGAAGAATTGGAATGAAAACGGAGGTAAAATGGCTATTTTAGAGATCATGCTTAATGACTTGTATATTGAGTTTTTAAAGACTTGTACTTTGATTTGAAGAGATTTTATATTTCAAATAAGATGTTATATTACTTGTACATATGCTTTAGTAGCTTGTGCATTCACTTTAGATGTTAATCCTTCATGGAATTAGGGTTTAAAGGCATATGATAACGGTTTAAAGCCTGTTTTGATATAACGTTGCGAATGGTACCTTATATGAGTAATGTACTTTGTAAAAATGATATTATGATATTGTATTTATATGGTATGATGTTTTCTTAACATATATGAAGATAGGATTGCCATAGATAGGTTCCCTGAGCCCGTTAACTTTAGTTATGCAAGAAATGTTGCACATTAAGATATTGGCAAAGTAAGTAATGTTATAAAGCAAAAAATTTCCCTGAAAAGGGTGAGTTTATATATAATTGATAGATTTTAAATCATCTAACTTAATAGATGGATATTTACATTTATGAAAATTACAGGTTGTTATACCCGTCTTTGTTGCTGAACAGCTTGTTTAAAATCATCTTCCATTAATATCTTATGAGTGCAAAAATTCGGATTAATGCCTCGAATATCAGATATTTTCCAAGCTATCGCTCATTTGTGTGATTTTAAAACCTTAAGAAGCTGCTCTTTTTCTTCCTCCTTCAAGTCTTTAGCGATTATGACGGGTAACTTGGAAGTTCCCTCCAAAAATGCGTACTCGAGGTGGGAAGGCAAGTTCTTGAGTTCAAGATCCAGAGGATCTTCGATTGAAGATTTAATATTTTTGGCATCATTAATCAAACCAACGGGGTGGGAAGTAGGAGAAAGATCGGGTGTGGAATCGTTATCAAGTAATCTTTCTAGAAAGAGATATCTCCCTCCGAGTCGTAGGTGTTAACATCAATACCCGGTGGTATCGAATCATCAAGAGAAAGAAATGAGTCGGTCTCCTCCAAAAGAACAAGCACTATATCCAGAAAAAGGGGAGTAAGAAACGAGAAAAAGAGACTTGATCGTAGGTTTCAGAGAAAAAGTGGGATTGCCACTTATGTGATTATCAAGCATCTCACAAAAATGATCCTTACGTGTAGTATCAAGAACGTCAATCTTATGAATCGATTTAACACTAAACTTTTGAGGATGTTTTGAAGCACTTTCTACATTAAAGACTAATTCCTCATCACCTACTCATAAGGTTAACTTTTCGCCATGTACGTCAACTAAAGCATGAGCCGTCCTTTAGAAAAAATAAGAGGAACTCGAGAATCAACCACATAGTCAACCACTACAAAGTCGGATGGGAATGTAAACTTGCCTACTTGGACGAAAACATCTTCGGCTATGCCTTCGGGAACGGCAATAGTTCGGGTAGCTAATTCGAGTGTCATTTGAGTTGTAGAAAGTTCCGGAAGTGATAGTTTTTTCCATACGGAAAGTGGCATCAAGTTATTGCTAGCTTCTAAATCGGCTAGGGCCATGCATGACTCGAGCCCGAAGAATTCACATGGAATGAGAAACCTCCTAGTGTCTCCGAGATTTTTAGGTAACTTTTTGAGGATCACAACAGAGTAGTTCTCATTTACGGGTATATTTGCTATCTCAAGAAGTTTCTCCTTATTCGTAAGGAGATCTTTAACCATTTTTTCAAATTTAGGCATATGAGCAAGAGCTTCGGAAAAGCTGATATTGAAGTGGATTTTCTTAAACATTTGTAAAAAGCTATGAATTTGAATATCATCTTCTCCTTGCAACTTTTCCTTATTTAACCTAGATGGATATGGAATCGGGGGTTGATGTGGATTAGACTTGAGAATCTTAGGTGAAGAAATAGGAGTAGAAGGAAGCTTAGTAGAATCGGGAGACGATTGGACAACAAGAGGTGGGACTTTATTGGTATCTCGGTGAGTTCCTGATCCGTTTTCATCTCCGGTTCTTGGTCTACCACCTTAGAAGGGGAAGGAGGAGGAACCGAGGGTCCAGCTAAAGTAGCACTACTACGAGTAGTGATAGCTTTC
This sequence comes from Tanacetum coccineum, assembly GCA_026074375.1. Classification (NCBI taxonomy): domain Eukaryota; kingdom Viridiplantae; phylum Streptophyta; class Magnoliopsida; order Asterales; family Asteraceae; genus Tanacetum; species Tanacetum coccineum. Next base: position 30,495 of record BQNB010006981.1, on the reverse strand, counting down.
ATCTCACCCTTTGGGTTAGGAATGGTATTACTCGGAAGAGTACCCGAAGTTGAAGCTTGGTTTTGGAAGAAACTACTTAAAATACTCCTCATATCGTTATTCAAATTTTTCCCAAGATTCTCCTCTTGTTTGCTAAAATTACCCTTTAATTCATTGATTTGACTTTGCATATTTCTCATTAATGACTCATTAGTGTTCACATAACTTGAAAACTCATTTGGAAAACCTTGTTGAACTTGATTATTATGAGCTTAAAAATGTTGGTTTTGAAATCCTTGATTTTGAAAACTTTGAGCATGATTATTTGGAGCTTGATAAACTTGATTTCCATTGAAAATGTATTACCCGATTAAAAATTATTCCTTGACAATTGATTTAGATCTTCTAATACCTATTTTGACACATGTTTTACACCAGAACAAAAACGAGGGGAGGGTGCCATGTCTGGTGCTAAGACGGTTAGAGGATATACTTGATTGTAAGTCCTGCTGCCTGCACAAACACTAGGGTTGATTGCTATAAGTATTAGGGACAGTTGTAATAAGCATGAGGCCACTACAAGTAACATAATTTTTTCTAAACCACTTTAACCGTAGCGGGAGTGACAACTTTCTTAGTAACGATCTCAACTAAGGTCGAAATTTAGTCTGCAAGCTTATCAATTCTTTCATCGGTCTTACTAGAACTTTCCCTAGAAGTCGTATTTACCCTAGAAACATAGGTTTGTAGTTTGTTTTCGTATGAAAACGAAATTTCAACTTATTCTCAATTATGTTAAGGCTTAATCTAGAGTTTACTCAAAATTTTCCCACCCGCAGCGGCATTTTAAAGGAGTCTGATCGTTATCATTTAAACCGGTTCTAAAAAGTATCAACTTTATTAACTCGGAAAATCTTTGATGGGGACAAGCTCTAAGCATGTCCTTAAAACGTTCCCTTGCTTCACCTAAATGTACTCATCGAATTTTTGGGTTATTTAAAACGGATAGATTTATTCTTTAAGTGGAGTGGTCTTCGAGGAGGGAAAAAATGATTCACGAATTTGGTTTCATGAGATCACCAAGTCAAATAGGAATTAGGACCGGTCCTTTGTTCGTACCAAACCCTAGTGTCCCCCTCGAGTGAATATGGAAACATCATAAGCTTAATTACATCATTCGGGACTCCCCTAAATTTCATGGTCGAAGTAATCCTTTTGAAATTACTAATATGAGTATGGGGGTTTTCCCTCTCAAAACCATGAAACGGGCTAGCTTGGACTAATTGTAGCAAATTCGTCTTAATCTCGAAATGATCCGTTTAATTTCCGGTTATAACGATAGCTTTTCATTCCCTTCTGTGTCGGTGCTCGGAGTAGCTCCTTTCATTGTTCGATTATCCGCCATTTGGTGAAAACTTCAATGATATACGAAGCTGGGTTCGACTACGTTTCTGGAACACTTCCTTTGTTTTGAGTCTCAGAAATGGTTACGGGTGGATTATTTGAAAATGGGAATTTCTAGTTGCGATTAGCACTAAATTAAATTAAAACGATAAACAAACGAGGGGAGAGAGAAAATATATATACACAAAACTATTTTTGTTTCACCGAATAATCAACAAACTTAGGGTAACTCCCTTAAGTAAAACTAGCAAACGGGGGACGTAGTGGGAGTGAATCACCTTAAAAATGTTTGTCCTTTCGGGTCGTAGTTCCGGTGAACAACCCTCCTAATAGCTTATTTCACAAAAGAGGTGCGCCTTTTTCGTAAGTGACACAAACGGTAAATTTTTGAATCTTGAGTTTGGGAACTTATTAATGGTATTCACAAATTATCTAGTAAGAGAATTAAATTGTTGTGTATTTTAGTATTTAAGAGAAACAATAAAAATCGAAAAATCCGGAAGAGCAAATATTTTGTATTTTTTTATTTAACTTCTACATATAGTAAAAAGAAAAGAAAAATATTTTTTACTTTTTATATTTTATATTTTTTATATATATTTTTGATTTTTTTTCAAAAGAAGTAACTTTCGAAGACGAAAGGTTCTCCAAATCCCGATCGACAAATTCAAACGAGAGAATCTTGAACACAATTCCCCAGCAACGGCGCCAAAAACTTGATGTTGTACCAAATAATAATACGTATTAATACCAAAGCGACGAGATCCCAAAATTACCCTTGAGGACAAAGGTAATAAGGAAAATTCACACTAAAATATAATGTACGTAAACCGGTAAGTGATTACCGGGTCGTTTCACCCAAAGAATTGTGAAATTGAGACTCCGTTTTTATTAGGACAATGATTTGAATTGGTTCGGAGATAGTTGTTTTCTAAAATCCTAATAGTGATTAAATAAAGGCACAATTAAAACTAACTACGAAAAATGTTAACGAAAACTAAGAAAAACGCGACAAATAAGCAAGTTCACTAAAATTAAACCCTAGATGATTTTCTAAACTTTTTCTAATCCTAAATAACTAAATTTTAACAAAAAGCTAGGAAATTCTAAAACGAGGGTGATTAAAGCTAAAAACGAAGAAAACGAGAACGGGGACCAAATCTCGTTCTTTAAAAAGTGCATTTCTTAAATTTAATCCCTACGAAAGAAATTTTAAACCCTAAACCTAAAATATAATAAAAGAAAATTTTAAAAAAAAGAAAATTATTTTTTTGATTATTTTTCTATTTTTTATGACTTTTTAAAGTTTTTAATGAAAATAAATTATTAAAAATAGAATACTTAACTTTAAAAATCAAGAAAATTTTCTAAAAGTGTAAAACTAACAGACTGATTTTATAAAAATTAAACCTAAAGATAAGCTGAAACAATAAGCTCTAAAAAGCTAATGCAAGGCTACGGCTTTTATTAAAAATAAGAAATGAAAATGGGCTTAAGAAATAAATGTAGGGCTATCATAACAGATAGCCCTACTGGTGCTGATGGTTTGAGTGTGTGTGTTGTGGGACGTATGTGTGTTAAGCAAGAGGTCTTGGGTTCGAATCCAAGGCCTCTTGTTTTACTATTTTTTTTTATTCTCAAAACTTTTAAAATAAAGTTATAAAACAGATGAAAATAAGCAAACTTTATAAAAGCAACTTTTTTCTAAAAACTAGTTAATAAGCTAGAAAATGACTCAAAAGAAAATGGATTTAGCTTACAAGAATTTTTTGCTTTTCACTTAACTAAACTAGCTAGAAAATTAGAATAAGCTCAAACTATAACTATTTAAGCTAACAAACTACTGAAAACTAACTTAATAAGAAAGAATAAGTAGAAATTTAGCACCAACAACAAACAATAAGTTAGAAGACATATTAAGCACAATTCCTAAAACTCAATACCAAACAGGCCTTAATGACAACTTTGAGCTTATTTTTAAGAGAGCAAATAGAACCTTATGAACTAATAAGCTATACCTACTTAAAGCTTATTCAAAGGACTATCTAAAACTGTTTTTAAAAAGTATTTGGAAAATCAAATGCTTAAAGAAAAAGCCAGCTGAAAAAGAACTTATTGACTCAGTGCATGCTGAGTAAATTTTTGGTTTTCAAAAAGATAAATTGCTGATTTCTAAGCTAAAAAAACAGATAGACAAATAAGCTTATTATTTAAAAATAAGTTCAAACAGATGAATATTAACCTATAAACTAGTTGAATACTAAAAATTAAAGCCTAATAACTACTCTAACCCTCTGATAATTAAGATTGAAAAAGGCTAATTGGCAGTTTAACCTACTGATGCAGTTTGCAAGTTAATGACCAAAACTTAAAACTACCAAGTGCAGGCCTTAAATCTTATTCCTAACATCTATAATTCACTTAACTAAGAGTAGGCAAAGCAATTATAACAACTAAAACAGACTTGAGCCTAAGATGATGATGAAACTGATTAATGCTAGCAGATTCAAACTAGCAACTCACAAACCTAAAGAAAACTAGATTAAGCATATCTAAGCTATTAAATCCTACTCTTATAAACCTATATATGATATTTAAAGTGAAATTAAAGGACCAAATAGCCTCAAGCAGTACTAACTTGAGTTAGTACTGCCTGACCCAAACACTCCCTTATAACCCTCAAATTCATACTTAGCTTATAAAAATGAGATTTTAAGAACAAAGTTCAAATACCAGATATCAAATAGCCTTTAACAAACCTAATAAGTAGATCTAAGCAACTGAATAAGTAAAACTAATAAGCTATAATACTATGCTAATTTTTATGGTTTTTCAACTGTTTTATGACAGAAACATATAAACTAAGTTTTTATACTAACAATCCAACACAATAAGTATATAACTACTAAAATAAGCATTAATAAGCAAAACTAAATATAATTAAGCAAAAATTAAGCAGAATTAGGCTACTATGCAAATATTAAGACTAGAATTTAAATGACAGCAAGAGCACAAGGTAATTTAAAGGAAAGTGTACCTCTACCTCAGCTAAACAGAGGTAATTTCTCACAATAGAGCTTATAAAAGCAGCTTAAGCTTATAGCTTAAGCTTAATTCCAAATCCTATACTAATCCTAACACTTGACCATCAAGCACTATTACGTACTTGAATACTCAAAGCCGCCATCCAATTCCATGGAGTATTCAAGTCATTTGAGAGCTTTTAACAGCTTATGAAACAATTTTGAGTTTATGGAACAAAGAGCTTATTTAACCATTTTGCATAAAAGTAACAATATGAAAAAGCAGTTTAACAATAAGAAAACTAAACTTTTATTAATAAGATAAACTGATTACAATGGATTAAAAAGCAACTTACATAAAATTGAAAGACAATAAGCTAAAATTACATAATAAGCTACTATTAAAAACTACTCCTAGATGCTGATGTGAGTGAGGGAAGCTCTCTTTATATAGCCTTGAGAAGATGATTCTAGATCCAGGGACGCTCCTCTTGCTTTTATCTTGACCCTTAATCCATAATTGCCTTCTAATCAGTCTGATCTTAGCCGTCCAATGCTCTCCACGTATGTATAGCCAATCATATAGCTGGGGATTGCCAGCGTGGCTCCCTAGTGTGTCAGACGTGTCAGGAGCAAGCTTCTAAAAGAGTTACTTCTCATTAAACGAAGGTTAATTGGTGCAGGGTGAATCGGGGAAGAGAGTTAACAGAAAAAACCAACTATTCCTGCTCTTTCCTTTTTTATAGTTTGACCCGGGTTATAAAAGGGGTTGACTTGGGTTTATAATCGAATTGGTTTCAGGTAAATGGTGTTATAAATGAAGTTAACGACCGTTAGTTCCTAAGTGATAAAGGACTAACGGTGTTATTCATTTTAGGATTTTTTGTGAAAATGGTTTAACATTAAGGGCTCATTTGGCATTTTGAAGGTTTTGTCATTTTGTGGTTTGACCAAGGTTGACCAATGTTGACTTTTGTTGACTTTTCTCAGCTCTTGGGTACTCTTTCAGTCTCGTGTCTGTTTTTGTCTGGTTTTGGCTCTTTTCTTGTGATTTTTGCAATATCCATACCTACACATTCACAAAAGACAAACACACATATACAAGCATATTTATGCACATTCTTTATCTTTTTAGGGCCATTTTTGATATAAAACGGATATGTGATTTCTCACATATCAAAGGATATTGGGTTAAATCATCAAATGGAAATGATTGATAGATGAAACTGTTTTTTTGTTATGAAATCGATGTTTTTTTATCTGAAATCATGTCTGACTTGGTTTTCAAACCAATATGTTGTATTTTTGGTAACAGTTAATGTGTTTCAGTTTTACGTTGACTTTGAATATATCGCATTCAATTGCTTCCAATCACAAAAGACTTTACCGGTTTTGCTTTTATTAGTTTTGGTTTGCTAAATTTTTCACAAATGTGGGAAATGCCTTAGTGGTTGAGATGTTATCTATTGTGCATACCAACCCGAGTTCAAATCCTGGTATGTACATTTTTATTCCGGATTTGATTCTGCCTACATGGCTTCAATCATGCATATCAGGATTAAATTGTTGCTTACGTGGATAAATAAATGCCTACGTGTCAATCTTGGCTGCCTAGGTGGATTAAAAATGGGTGACATAGAATTTCAAAATGATGACGTGGCATTAATTGTGTGTGAGGTGGCATTCTTTGATGATTATGTGGCATTTAAGTTGCATGAGGTGGCATTGTTTTATCCTGTTATATATAATGTAAGATACATATTGTTCGGCTTCTTACCCATTTCCTTATATATTGATCAAAATGTTCTTACATAAATGTTTTTCTGAATATTTCTAAGTGTTAAGATTTTATAAAAATTTCGGCATGACCCGTTCGTGTTTACACATTTTCCAAAGTCGTAGACTTTAATAAAAAACCACTTTCAAATCACTTTCAATTCCTATTTCACAACTATAATCTATATATCATTAAATCCCTTTATAAACTAGTCCGAAAAGTACCTCGAATCCTTATTGGGTGTTGATCCCACTTCAATAGATCGAATTCCTTAAGCTTGTTTAAGGTTTAGTTATATTAGATAAATCTAACACAACTATAGTAAAAACTATGTTTGAGTGTATTAAAGATTATGCGGAATCTAATCTTTAATATTAAGAAGAATTATTAATGAAACAGTATTTCAATGAACATACAAATCAACAAATAAGCTCCAATATTATTAATGATAATAATACAAATACTTTCAAAGTATTAGGATTACAAAGACCTTGAAGCTATGATGATATCGATTATGATAATGATAAGAGATAAGAGATATTGATCTCAATTTTTGATGTTTTTTTTATATCAAACTCTATGCCCTAAGACTTTCTTTTATACACCAAGGAGTCATAGTCGGCTTACAATACTTTCTTAAGTATCTATAATCTTTTCCAAAAATAACTAATACATATCATATAAGCAGCATTAACAATTGTAACTTATCGGCAGCATTAACTTCAAGCAGTCTTAATCTCTGAGCAGTGTTAATATTCGGGTTAAGTCCATTAATTAGAAATGTACTTTCCAAAATTTACACATCTAGTAAACACATTTGTTTTATTGTCAATCTAGTAATTAAAACCGGCTACTCATTAACAATTTAGTAAACATTACGGTTGCTTTTCCAAATAAAATTTTCTTTTTTTTATTTCACCTAAACAAGCCACGTCACTAATTTTATCATCACCTTTTTTATATTATTTAGAGGATGAAGATCCTCTAAAATTTACTCTCTCATGTTGGTCAAGTTGAACCAACCAACAACATGAAAATAGAAAAATGAGACCACTACTAATTAAAATAAATGATTTACCATTTTGTTTTACCTCTCATTATAACCAACATGAAAAAACATAAGAGAGCTAAACATTAGAGAATCTCAATCCTTATTTAGATTGCTGCATATTTCCTTTACATAATTGTAACTCAACAATTTATGTTTGACAAAAATAAAGAATAACACATTCACCAACCTTACCCTCTTTATATCATCATCTTCTTTATCAAGCCTTTATATTTCAATCAGTTACACACAAAAAGCTATAAAGACACAATCAAACCTTTATATCTCACCCTCCGTCTCTCCTTCCAATATCAAAGTACCAAAGGCGCATTCACCCTCGAGGTGTGTTTGAGTGTGTTTTGTTTGGATCTGAAAAACCATCGTCTTAGAGGGGGTGTATGGATCTCTTTTTATGGTTACATTTGTTTATAAAAAAAAGTTATGTTTGAAATCACTATGGTGTGGTGGTCGGAAAGAGGTAGTAGCAGCGGCGGTGCGGTCGCCGAAAACTGGTACTAACGGCGGCGCGACAGATGTCATCGGAAAGATAAAGGCCGCCGAAAAGTGTCTTTTAGCTAAAATTATCTTCGTCAAATGAGATACATTCTTGTACAAGTTTCATTTTTTTCTCATTGTTCTCATCTAGATTTCCAAGAGACCACAGATTTTCTCGAGTATTGCTATGTGGTTTGTCTTTAAAGTTCGTTGCCATGTACTAATCCCTATATTAGTTGGGGATTCTTAAAATCTTCCTCGAGAATCTTTGATTAAAGTGTATGCATCTAACTATTTAAGTAAACTATGAAAATCATTTTCACTGATTAAATGAAAGTTGTTTTTTATAGAAAAAGAAATTAAACTGAAGCTACAGTGAAATAAGAAAAGGGATTAATTGATGGATGAAAATATATTTGTTTGTGTATTAATTTTGTTGGGTTGAATTTATAAGTTGTGAAAATAATGAGGTTAGAATATGAAACAATAATTGCAAAGTATACGCCTGGCTTATCCAAGTCACTCAAAAAAAATATAAAAAATAAAAAATATATGACATGTCAGTCATTTTCATAAGTTAACCGGTTATAGCCGGTAGAATGCCAACTTATTTACTATAATGTTATAAATTTGAAATTTTGATTACGAGATTGGTAATAAAATAAGTTGGTTTACTAGATCTGTATTTTTTGAAAAGTATGTTTCTAATTAATGGACTTAACCCTTAATATTCACTAGCAGTAGTAATTTTGTACTAGCAGTAGTAACTTTGTACTAGCAGTAGTAACTGTGTACTAGTAGTAGTAAACAGTTAGCATATTTTCTTTGAAGTTCATGAGCAGCATTAACGTAAACATGAGCAGCAGTAATTCATATTGCATCAAGAAGACTTTTAATCCCAACAATCCTCCCCTAAACTTGATATTCTTTTTCAAAATCATCAAGTTTCTTCTTTAAAGCTTCATCAACACCAGAAGGATGCTTCCAAACACTTCTTTACTTCTTAAGCTGTTTCATGATGAATTTAACAAGTTGATAAGCCATTTTACTTTCATAGTCAATTATAAGCTTCTTTTTCAACATCATTGAAAGTGTAGGTGGTGTAAAGGGATATTTTTTTCTCTACCAACATATAAATTTGCACAGATTGCAACATCAAGGAATATACTCCATATGAGTCATACAGCTTCTAATTTAACACGTTGTATTCTTGTTGTTGCCTCCATACTTCATCTTCTACATGTGGTTCAAACATTGTTTTCAAATCACACCATAACAACAAATCCAAGCCTTCCACTGGTCTTGTTGACTCATACTTAGCTTTTACCAACTTGTACAGATCTTTCAAATCTTCCATGTCAAAACTTTTAAGCATTTGACTAAAAACATGTACATTTGAGACTTTCCATCAGCTCTCATTATTTGATAATAGCTTTTTCTTCCTTCTTTATAAATCTTCCAGTCAACAATCTTTGGAGACTTAACAGCCAAAGGTATAGAATCAATTGCTACTTCTTCTTCATCTGGAATGATTTTCATTAATTGTTTAAGCTCTGCTATTTTTATGCCATCTTCCACCTTTTGCTTTTTTATAATCTCTTGTATCAGCTCTGTTCCTTCTCTTTTTTCTTTGCCTTCCACCAGCTCTGTTCTAAAGTCTTCAAACGTATTTACCCTTTTAAATGCTTTGTTAAATATCTCTTAAATAGAATCAAACTCTTTCAACTTTAAATCTTTGAGCTTGTATCCTTCCATGTTCCTTAGGTAAGTACACATTATCTTTCTCTGTTGAGCTTTTGTTGGTGGTTTGTTTCTTTTCTCTTCTGCTCTTTTAGCTACAAAATGCTTTCTTCTTTTCTCTAAGAGTTGTTGAAATAATGTAGCCTTTTCTTCAATAGACAACTCTTCTTGTTCTTGTGCTTGTATTCTTTCAGCCAACTGATGATCAGCATCAATCTTTGCCTGTATATCATCCCATGTTTCAATCAAGACAATGTTTGCTTCTTCTACTTTTTCAGCTTTCTCTCTTGCAAGCCTTTCTTCTTCATCAAATGCAGCTTGTAATCTTAAAGCAGTTTCTTCATCAAGCCTGATTTGATCTTTCTTTTTCATAGACTTCACAGGTTCTATCAATATTTCTTTACCTTTGCTCTATGACTGTTGTGAAGATTTTGTCGTTGTAGAATTACCCAGCTCTTGTATTTCCTAGACACTTGCTCGACAACTATGTAAAAACAATAATGAATACGCATATAAGTAATATAGGTTAGTAATACCTATAATTGAAAATTTGTCAATTAGCTCTCAGTACTTTGAGGTATCGTTATCCATATCTGCATGCATAGTATATTACTGATTCAACTCAAATAATAGAAAAAAGTTGCTTATGATTAATTATTGTTTTGGATATTGTTCAAGTATTTTCGTTTTGTGTGCGTTGGTCCACAAAAGCTTCCCACCGCCCATCTTAAATATTGTCGTATAGAAGATATGTGTTTAAGATCATATGAGAATATATCTATGCTTGGTCTTCTAATCACAAGCTTCCCAAAGTGAGAGACTTGTTGTGGAGGCAAATAACATAAAATAAATCCTATCGTCTATGTTATAATTCTTGCGTAAAAATACAATGATATAAGACATAATGTAGATAAAGGACTAACCTAAAATTAAAATATAATTAAGGATGCTTAATTACCTTAATTCCAGTCAATTCTTCAGCGATTTCAAAACTACTATCCATTCTTGTATCACATGTATTACAAAACAAAACCATTACAAGCTTCCCAAAGTGAGAGACTTGTTGCGGAGGCAAATAACATAAAATAAATCCTATCGTCTATGTTATAATTCTTGCGTAAAAATACAATGATATAAGACATAATGTAGATAAAGCACTAACCTAAAATTAAAATATAATTAAGGATGCTTAATTACCTGAATTCTAGTCAATTCTTTAGCGATTTCAAAACTACTATCCATTCTTGTATCACATGTATTACAAAATAAAACCATTAACAAAAAAGTGTAAATTTAATAAAAAAAGAGACAATAATGTAAACATTTAATGTTTTTTGCGAATAATAATTATGTTTAGGGTTGAGCAAATGATCTGGAACGTCATATGCATAGATACAATTTAGGGTTTTGAGTTAAAAATTTTCTTGATAAAAAAGTTACGTATGAATGAATATGACAGATTGATATATTTTTAAAAATTAAAAAAATTAAAAAAAATCAACATGGTTTTTTTTAAAAGATATTATTATTGTTTTGGATAGTAAAACCCAAAAGGTGGCTTGAATTAGTTGGTAAACTTGGTTTAAATTTAACCATACGTCACAAGTTCAAACCTTGCTATTGCTAATATTTTTAGAAAAAATTTTGAAATTTATTGCCAAAAAAAGTAAAAATCCAAAAATTTAAAATTGAAGGCCAAAATAATTAAAAATTCGAAAATTAATTAAAATTATTGTCTCATATGTGCCATGTCATCGTTGTTTGCGCCATGTCATAGTTGAGGTGGCGTTGAGTCACTAAATCATATTAATCCAGTCATAGTTAGCCCCATATATAAGTTATATATATATATATATATATATATATATATATATATATATATATATATATATATATATATATATAATTTATATATTAATTCTATATACGAGGAAGGTTAAAATAAAAAAGACAAATATTCGTGAAGAAGGATAAAAATAATTTATTTTTAAAAGTTCTCAAAAAAATTCTAAAAAATTCCACAAAATCAGTAATGTTTGTGCATAAAATTATTGTGAAAAGAAGTTTTTCTAATTTTGAGTTTTCAATACGTTTTTTTAATCACAAAAAAATATAAATTTGATGCACAAAAATTTTATTTTTTGGTGCACAAAATTGTTCAACTTGTTAATAAAAAATTTTTAGATGCGCATAATATTTTTTGATGCAAAAAGTCCAAAAAGTTTGGTACAAAAACGAAATTTTGCTATCATAAAAACGCGACTTTAATGCACAAACGTTTTTTTTTCATATTATTGTTTTTGGCAAAAGTATTCACTTTACAAAAACTTACTCACAACTTTTTACATGCCAAAAAACGCCCAACATACACGATCTGTGATTTTTTTTTTTTTTTCAGAACTTTTTGAGAACTTAAAAAAAATTATTTTTAATACCATAAATACTCCCCATTAATTATCCATTGAGAATTGAATGTCATTTAACAGGATGATGTAACTGCCAGGACTCCTAGCAAACGGCTGCTGATATTGTATCTTTTATACTAAGAGCACGGGGAGCGGTCGTGCCAAACTCAAAAAGTGGTGCCACATCAGCAAAATAGAGTTTGACACCAGAAATGCTATGGCACCAGAATTCAGTGGCATTGGTTTGACACCAGAATTCTGGTGCCAAAGTTTATTTTATTTTTTTTAATTTTTTTTAATTAACTATTATTTAAATAAACTTATTAAACTAAAATAAAATTCATTAAAATTAAAACATTACATTTAAAAAATACATAAATTAAAAGACATAATTTAAAAACATAAATTTAACGGCGTCGGTCGACTAGTTTGGTGGTAGATATTCGGCTCGGATTCGTTCCTTTTGGGCGTTGATGATAGCGGCGTAGGTCGGATCCATCCCGCTTATGTCGATTTGGAGAACTTTCATGTCCTCCGCAATCTTTTGAGATTGAATCAACCGTCTTCGGTCTTCGCTTTCTTGCGAGAGCACTTGCATTTTGGCCTTTTGGTCTAAGTCGTATTGTTCCGCCATAAACTCTTGATAAGCGATCGGGTAAGAACCAGAGCTAGCGGTCGAGTTAGAACATGAACGTTGACTTTTAGTAATTCGTTGCAACCCGGGTGGCCGAGGCAACTCATCATCTCCAAAATGGTCTGGTTCCTTGTCGGTACCCCGAAGACGACTTCTTCGTTGCAAAGTCGATTCGGGGTTTTTCCACTTGTGCCTATCTTTCAAAAAATTTCAAGCACTCCGGTGCTTAAACTCACCACGGATGATGGTTTCATACAATTGGAGCACCCTCGCCATATAGTTCTCATCGTTCTTCCCACTATGAGCAAGCGTTTCCTCATACAATTGGTTAAACTTCATGACCGCGGCATTCTTTGGAGTCCACTTGCCCGTCAACATGTTCTTTATACGCTGGAAGCCTTTTTTGTTAGCTTCTTGATTGTACACATCTAGGATTTTGTACCAAAAAGTCGCCAACTTTTGATCACACCCGGTTTTTGGATCCTTGGAAATTTGAATGAAACTTTCCGCCAAAAGCAACTCCTCGGCTTGGGTCCACGCATGTCGAATTCGTCCTTCTTTGGTTTCTTTCTCAACTTCCACATCTTTTCCTTTGTTTCTTTTTGCTACCGACTTCTTACGACCGTGGTTAGGCTTCGACGTCGGGGTTAGAAGAGGTTCCTCTTCTTCTTCTTCGGTTTCGTCAACTAGGTGGTGAGATTGTTGCTCGGAATGTGGTTGGGAAGTGGTGAATTGGTTTGATTGTTGTTGTTTGTTCATTTGCATTTGCATTTTAAATTGGTGAAACAACATTTATTCTTCTTGATTAGAATATTGAGGTTGGAAATTTGGATAGTAAGGCATTTGGGTGAATGAAGGTTGAGTGGAACCGCCCGGATTCGAAGACGACCCCGGAATTTGGTTGGTTGGGTCGGTAAGCATAACGGAAATCCAATTCGGGTTGGGATTTATTTTTTTGAGTGAAATATGAGAGAATTGGTATAGAAATTGTGTGTGAAGTTATAAATATAAATGGGGTATTTATAGGATTTTTAAAGGGGTAAAAATAGGGTTTTGGGGTATTTTTTTCAAATATCCGCTCCCCCCAACGGCTATTTTTCAAAAAAAAAAAAAAAATCCGATCGCGTGGGTTGTTAGCCACGGCGCGAGAGTGTTTGGCGCGAACCACGGAGTGGTGCGCCATGGCTCAATCTCGCGCCATGGCTTGGCACGAAGCCATAACACCACCACTCAAATGAGAAGAAAAATAAAAATAAGAATGATAAGAAGAAACCACAACCATACATTTAAGATGCACCTAGAAAAACTCATGCATCTCTCCTTAAAATTCTCCCTCCTATTTAAAATGTGTGGCTATAAATCCTTCTTATTCTTCTCATTTATATTAATCTTCTCACCGGATCCCTACTATATATATATATATATATATATATATACAGGGGCGGAGCCATGTACTAGGTGGGGGGCCGTTGCCCCCGATAAACTGGAGATTTTTTTTTAGTGCAAAAATTTTATTTTTATGGCCTTATTTTTAGCTTGCTCACATCCTAAATCTCAAATTGCCTCCGATAAGGCTGCTTAAATATCAAAAAGCTATTGAAAAGCTACTAAAAGATGCTAAGAAATTGCAAAAAGCTGCTAAAAAACTGTTAAAAACTGCTAAAAATGCTAAAACGCTACTAAAAAGCTGCGATTTTTGGAGCTGTTTTCGGAGAAATTTTTTTTGCCCCCTATATGCCAAGATCCTGGCTCCGCCACTGTATATATATATTCGTATATTAAACGCGATAGGTGGATACCAGGTACAAAGACTGATCGGCCATTCAGATCGACTTTCTAGAATAAAATTTGGAATCCATAAGACAAACCGGGTATTAGGTGAGACGTGAAAACACAAATTCATTATCTTGCTTTAACGAGCCTTTAGACTAGTAGTATCTACGTGGGAAGTTAGCTGTGCTTCTTTCAATAGGTTGACGTCAGTGTCGTCTTTGAGGGTGTGGAAGGTGGGCGATTGTACAGGGTTTCAAAATTTGTTAAAACCTTAAAATTTGTTCTGTTAACAAGTATGTATATGCTTGTGAACACATATTTTTTATGAAGAAAAAAAATATTTAGATGAGAAAATATCTTAAATGAGTAATATGTTAAACGTTTAGATAATTAATTGCATTATATATAATAAACGATGACACTTTATATATAACATTCTTTCTCGGAAGACCTCATTATATAATTTCGTCCAATGCCCTCAAATTTTTTATAAATTTAAAGACAACCACTGGTTGACGATTTCGAGTGTTATTTGGTATCAATATGAGAAAGTATGTGAGCTTGCATTTCAAAATGAGGAACTAAAAGTCGTTTCTCTCACCTAATTCTAATACTAGGGATACTAGAGAATGAAAGTTGTAAATTCTTTTCGAAAGGTTTGATTTTTGTTTAAGCAATGTACTTAACATACAAAAGAAGCTTATGCCTTGAAAGTTTTCATGCACAAATTCTTCTAATCTTCTTACTACAAAAACCAAAAGTTTCCGACAATTAAACTGTAATGTCGTCTTAAGGTGTAGATGATTATGAACTGTATTAAGTCTACCCAAATCTATTCATAGTTACTACTCACTACAGGTTATAGCTTTTGGTCCAACAAAACGTGGCACGCTTAAAAGGGCTCCTTTTATTCCAGATTGGGCTTGTTATTTTCGCCCTAGCAGAAACAAACCAAAATAGTAGAATAACCAATCACCGACCCTTTTTCTTCTTTTTTTTCTTTTCTTGCTGCGTATTTATATATAGTTATGAAAAACTAACATGATGTCAGGACAAGAAAGAAAGCTACGTGAGTTTGAAAAATACACAGCTTGTTAATCTTGACATCAGTTTGCAAATGATAAGAGAATAGTTAATGCTGTTTTAATATATCTTCTCTGATGACCTACATCAATAATAGAAACAATTTGATTTTTGACCCAGAAAGAAAATATATCGGGGGATGCACGAGATTATCACTAAGTCGATGATCAATTCATTTCATATATGCAAATACATATGACCATACATGTGTTCATGAGAATAATATTTAAACCTTTAGTAATGAAACGTTATATTAAGGGTATGATAGTTCAGTTGTCGTCAAAGGTCAAAAGTTTGACTCACATACTTGTAAAGTTGTAACTTGTAAATACATAAAATCAACTCAAGATACCCTTATTCTGTACTTATTAATAACCCATGCGTATCCATTGACAACTACATCACTCTATCTATATATAAATCTCATCTTAATTCTAGCACTTCAAGTTATCTAATCCCATTCCATTACGCGATTTAGGCTTGCGATTATCTGTAAGCTAGCAAGACAATTATGGATGCAATGGTTGTGTTTGCATGGTTGTTTCGGCTACACATGAAGTCATTGTGGCTGAATACATCAAGGGATTCAAGGCTTGTAATAGTGAAAGAACAAATGAACCAAGATGGTGATGGTGACGACGGTGTAGTCGAAAGTTTCGATTGTATAGTGTGTCTTTGTGAAGTATCTAAAGGTGACCATCACAAAAATTTACCAAACTGCAGCCATGGAGTCCAGTTCCATGCGAGGTGTATTGATACTTGGCTAAAGAAGCATTCTACGTGCCCAATGTGTCGAAGTCATGTTCCACAAACGGTGCAACAATGGCTTCATGCATGCCTTTTGGTAATTTCTCATGATCTTGTTGCTTACTGCTATTTGGTCCTAGAAAATGTTGCTAAATCCATTGGTGATTGCCGGGAGTTTTGAACGTATTAGTATTTGGTACATTGCACTTCAGGAATGAAGATGGTATTGTGGATCGTCCTTGCTTGATAACCTAACTTGCTATATATAACATGTTGCATCATGAAACATGTCAATTCTTACAAACTGGTTCTTCTTTGAAATATTTTGTGCAAGAGTGTTCTAGCTAAGAGCCTAATTAGACTAGAACGCATTGATTGATATTACATTTGTTTATTAATTCTTCATTTAGATATGTTAGCTGGAACACCTCAATCGACAAATTCCATAGAAGCCTTTCTAGTTGGAAATCCATCCATCTCTTTTGATAGCGCCTAAGGGCTTGTTACTACTTTGATAAATTAAGGGGGTGTTTGTCTTTGCGTTTGCACCCTACTTTTTTGATTATTTCATTTTGCAACCGGAGATAAGCCATTTTGAGTGTTTGGGAAAAGAAAAAGAAAACCTACTTATTTGCGTTTTCAAAGGGGCAAAACGTCATTTTGCAACTGGACCCCATGTGATGCTTTTTGGAAACGTCATTTTGCTTTTGCCATGGACCCCATGTGATGCTTTTTGGAAATTACATATTCACCCTTATGCAATTAATTGCTACTGCCATTTTGTTTTGTAATATATAATATTTTAGTGTTCTTTTTGGTCATTTCACTTATACAACTATCAAATAATCTAATTTACCAAACACTCAAAAAACTGATTATCCGACTATTGCGTTATCATACAACATAATCAAATCCAAACACTACATTTCTAAATCACGTTTTGTAACAGCTGATTATTTGATTATTCGTTTTCAAAACGAATAATCTAATTTCAATAAGCAATCCCAAACACCCCCTAAGTCGTTTATGTTAGTGTTAATTTGCCTCTTAATTGGGAGAGAGAGGCCTCTGTGAGTCTCCCAATCAAGACGAATTAAATGTTTTGGGCCCAAATTATATCTATATACTAAAGATCGTGGCATATGGCGTCGTTTTGACGCCGGTTTTCGCTGCCGAAAACGGTAGCCCAACAACGGCCCAACACTAAAAAAAAATTGCCACCGGCCCAAACCAAAATAGAATTAAAAAACAAAAATTACGCAACGGCCCCTCCACTTTTAGCTATTTACGATTTTTTCATATAATAAACTTTATTTATCAAATATATACCACATATTTGCCGACTCATTGAAACGACTCCAATATTGTAATGCTTCCGACATACGCACGATTTTATAAAAAATGTTTACGTTTAATATAATTAGGAAAAAAAAATTAAAAACGTAGGACGATTTAATGTTTAGGTTTTTCTCAAGTTCCAAATAATGAAAGCCTAAACATATATTTATAGTCTTTGTTACTTGGTGATCAAGTAAATCTCCTAATCCCATATGGAATGGGATTCGTGACCGGCTAGGAAAAGAGAAGGGTAAACCGAACCCTTTCATTCTTCGGTTTATTTAATATTAGTCCCTTAACGTTTAACCGACCAATATTTATTTATCGTTTACTAAAACACTAGTCAAACATTGTTTACGTATTAACGTGTGCGTCCCCTTAGGCTCAAATAATATTCCGGACATATATGTTTTATACAATGGACATATTCCTACAGCTCCCACTTACCTCCAATTTGGGCCAGTTTATTTGTGATTCCACTTTGAGCGGCCTAATTTGTAATTGGTGTTTTTTTTAAAATAAAAAAAAATTTGTTGGCACAATATAGGGGAAAAAAGATATTACAAGAGTTACCAATTTGATTCACGAAAAAAAAAAAAATACCCGGCGGAACATTTTCGCATACCTATATTTCTAAAAATAATCGACATTTTCAGGGTCAATAAACATTTACAACTCTAGCTTGCAATTAGCGGGTGTTCGTTTTTTGATGCTATTTACCCAAATCCCATAATATTATATTAAATAAAAAAAACCCTCATATAGTCTAGCCAAAAATAACTTTTAAAAATGTAAGCCATATAAGAAAAAAAAAACAAACTAATTAAACATGAGACCCGAAAAAATAAAAAAAAAAAAACCACAAAAAAATTAATGCCGCTACAACTGATGCGAAAATCTAAAACATTATCTCCATCGTCAGGCACCGTATCGCTCGGGTAATTCTGATTCGTTCTTGCGTTTTAAATTAGGAGGGAATAATTGGAAATTAATAAATACCCTCTTTTTTTTTTACTTCTCATCATAATCCCTCCTTCCTCTCACCACCGTAGTAGTCCCTCATTTCGTATACTAGTCCACTACCTTTAAAGCTCATCAAAAAATTATTTACAAACTAGAAGGTATTAGAAGGAAATTCTTTTGGGTGTTTGATTCTTGTTTCATTCTTGTATTTACTTTGTCTCATCAAATCAATTATACAGGAATGTATAATTCCCAACATTTATAGTCTTTGTTACTTGGTGATCAAGTAAATCTCCTAATCCCATATGGAATGGGATTCGTGACCGGTTAGGAAAAGAGAAGGGTAAACCGAACCCTTTCATTCTTCGGTTTATTTAATATTAGTCCCTTAACGTTTAACCGACCAATATTTAAAACTTGTTAACATTTAACGATCGTTTGTTAATCACTTAATATATTACTTTAATATATTTTCTCGTCGTTCTACATATAAACGTGTGCGTCCCCTTAGGTTCGAAAATATTTCCGGACATATATTAATTCATATATGGTTATAATCCAACAGTTTTTCCAAGACTAACCCACTTAGAGGCTATTAAGGATTGCACGGTAGCCACAACCTACTGCCTCAAATGCTATTGTCCCCCTCGTCTCTCGAGCAGGCGTCGGCTTCAATTGATCTTGGCGACCCACTCGTGCAGGCCCGGAACAAGAACTCACTGATCTTTGTAATTTGCTGGCCAGTTTCGCCCAAATCAAGACAAAAGGATAGATAACTCCAGATCATCCACTGTAAAAGGTATAAGATCCTTTATCAATCACCTTTCGAACAATTCCAGTCTCAACCCTTTAGAGTGGAGCATGATTCTGCTCAAAGTCAACATTCTCATTTGGAGAATCATAAACCGTAGACTTCCAACAAGATTAAAACTTGACTCACGGGGCATCGATCTAGATAGTGCTCATGCAAGAATGAGTCTCGCCTTTTTTTTCGACTGTGAAATTGCCAAACTAACATGGTCTCGTGTCCTCGACTGGCGGGGGCTTCAAAACAATCACTTCACATGTCTAAACAATCCCCTTAGCAGCTTCTTTTGGAAAGATATATGATGTTGTCGTTAGAAGTTTAGAACTACATTATGGGTTTTGTGGCATTATGGAAACTAAGCCTGCGTTTAGTTAGGGGAAAACACCCTTGTTTTCCACAAAATGTTTTCTGGAAAACAAGGAAAACAGAGATCGCGTTCAAATAGTCGTTTTCCAACAAAATTCTCTACAAAACACAAAATCCCTATTTTCTCCTTTTATACACAAAACTAGAAAACAATTTTATTTTGTTTTCCCCGTTTTCCTTTTATGACACCCGGATCTATTTTCCCCCTTATTTCCTCCGTTTTTATACGTTTTAGTACGTTTTTATAAGTTTTTTAATGTTTATGTACGCTTACAGACTTTTTTTATTTTTTCGTCCGTTTTTTTACGATTTCGACAGTTTTTTTACGTTTTCGTCCGTTTTTTATGTATTCGTCCGTTTTTTACGTTTTCACCCGTTTTTTACGTGTTCGTCTGTTTTTTTATGTTTTCAACCCTTTCTTTACGTTTTCGTACGTTTTTTAGGTTTTCGTCCGTTTTTTACGATTTCGACAGTTTTTTTTACGTTTTCTTCCGTTTTTTATGTTTTGGTCCGTTTTTTTACGATGTCGATAGTTTTTTTACGTTTTCGCCCGTTTTTTACGTTTTCGTCCGTTTTTTACGTTTTCGTTCTTTTTTTACGTTTTCGCTAGTTTTTTTACGTTTTCGTACATTTTCGTATGCTTTCTTACGTTTTCGTCTGTTTTTTACGTTTTCGTCACTTTTTTTACGATTTCGACAGTTTTTTTATGTTTTCGTCTGTCTTTTTACGTTTTCGTCTGTTTTTCTTCGTTTTCGTCCATTTTTTTACGTTTTCGTTTCTTTTCGTCTGTTTTTCTTTGTTTTCCTGTTTTTTACGATTTCGTCCCTTGGTTTTCGTCTGTTTTTTACGTTTTCATACGTTTTTACGTTTGCGTCCGTTTTCGTACGATTTCATCCGTTTTCGAACGTAAGAAAACGAAAGTAAAAGCACGAAAACGTAAGAAAACGAACGGAAAGGTAAGAAAACAGACGAAAACGTAAAAAACAGACGGAATCGATAAAAAGTACGAAAACGTTAAAAAACGGACGAAAACGTAAAAAACAGACGAAAACATAAAAAAGGGGCGAAAACATAAAAAACGTACGAAAACGTAAAAAACAAATGAAAAAGCAAAAAAAAAGGACAAAAACATAAAAACGGACGAAAACGTAAAAAAACGGACGATATCGTAAAAAAGTACGAAAACGTAAAAAAACGTACGAAAACATAAAAAAGGGCGAAAAAGTAAAAAACGTACGAAAACGTAAAAAACCAAACGAAATCGTAAAAAAAACAAAAACGTAAAAAAACGAACGAAAACTTAAACAAACGGACGAAAACGTAAACAAACGTACGAAAATGTAAAAAAAACTTATAATTTATTTGGTTAGTTTATAATATTTGTTTTTGTGTTTCGAATATGTCTTTATAATATTACAAAAGTAAATAGAGAATTGAGATAGAAACAACAACACTTGAACATGTATTCTAGTTTTGCAAAATGGAAAACACAAACACATGTTTCTCTAACTAAACGCGTTTTCCAAATTTTCAATTGTTTTGTGGAGATGAAAACCCCCCTCCTTTTTCCTACAAAACAGGAAACAGAAAATGATGGAAAATGTTTTCCAACTAAACACAACCTGAGTGTCTTTAATTTCGCGACCAAACACCCCAACAAAGATCTAGTAATTCTTAATGATATCATCGAGTCTTTTTCCTTCATTTTGTTAATCGGTATTTTGTATTGAGCTCAAGCCCGAGTTTTAGGTTATTTATTGTACACCTATATATGTAACCGAATTCTATGATTAACGAGGCATGCAGACCCGTGCGATGCACACGGGTTGTATCAGCTTGCTTTTCACATGATGCACGTATAATGGATACTTGCTAAATGATTTTGGAAATATTGATGCCTTGGTATGATGGGTTATTGCCAAGGTAACAGTATGCCGGTATTCGAGATTGATGTGAAGGGGTGCTCATTGTATGAAGCGGTCATTTGGGTATCGATAGCTTAGTTGGCTATGGTAAATTATATCTTGTGTATTAGATACATGTTATTGCTAATTATGTATGTAATCGGTTTCCCACTTTTTCTCTGCTTAAAATCTTGGTTATTTATTTACTCTTGTTGCCTATCCAAATTAAGCTCAAAACTACTCAACTTGTCCATAGAAGATGTAAAATGTAAGAATTGAGTAAATGAATCACTAAAACAGAACTTTAGCTAATATTTGAGCTTGTGAATAGTAATAAGCCACAAATGATCTTATTAAGAAAGCTTATTTGTGTAAATCACTTAAACTTGAAACAAAAGACAAGAACATTGTAAACTGAATCGTATTGAACAAATGAAGAGTACAATCTTATAAGAGAAATTACAAGAGCTTAAGCTAATTTTAAAAAAAACTTGAAAGTAAAATGCTTAATATTGAAGGAAAATACAAAACTGAAAATTAAAATAAAAACAACTAACTAAAACTAACTTCATCTTTTTTCCTTTTATAAGCTGAGCAGCTTCTTAGTTGTGCTTCTTGTGTTTGTTTTGTGAGAGCAAGACCAAAAAAAATCATCTAAACCGTCCTTTATGCCTTGGGGATTTGTGGGATTGCCAAATAGGATTAGGATTTTTAGTGGAGGAGGAAGAGGGCCGAGTTGTCTATTGGGTTAAGGGTTTGCCATGGTAAACAAAGTTGAGGGTGATACCCGTGACCTGGTTTGTGTTTTAAAATGCGGGAAAAAAAAGGGTTGTTATAAAAAGGTTAAGAGACACTGGGTTTGCCCATTTGGCCAAAAATAGCCTTTTGTGTATTTGGGTTTGCACAACTGCTTCCAAATTGGTTATAATAACTTTTGGGGACTTGCAAAACAAGTCCCCAAGAGTTATAGCAACTCTTTGCACACAACTCCCCTTTGTGTACAGAGTTCGGAGGGGTGGCAGCCTATGGGCGATGTGTTAGGCTTTGCCAATTTGGCAGTTTGATCCCTTTGTCTTCATTTCTCCTCTTTTTCTCCTTATAAATAAGTTTAGGGATTTACAATTTCATCCCTAAACTTATATTTTCATGACTTTGACCTCTGGGGTTGACTAGGTTTGCCTTTCCTCCTTCCGGCTTACGATTTTGCTTTGTCTTTCACGTCTTTCCTTTCCAGTCCGGTTTTGTCGTTTTGGCTTTGTTTTTTCGTCTTTTTTCTTAGATATCCGTTCCTAGCACAATACAATTAGCCAAAACAAGCAATATATTTGGCATTTTAAGAGTCCGTTTTTGTTATGTTAGCTCATTTTTTAAAGGCAAAAGGTTTATTTCGTTTGGATATGTCTGTCCTTCAAGAACTTATGTACCTTAAGTCATGTTGACTTATTTTTCCTTTGGTTATTTATTTGAGACTTCCGTTGTTTATGTTTGGGTTATAATTATGTATACTTTTGATGTCACACCATATTTGTAATACTTCTACCCTTTTGGGTCGGGGGCGTTACAGTGTGTGAGTTGATGGTTGAATAATGGTGGGTGTGTAAGTTGATGGTTGAATAATAGAGGGTGTGTGAGTTGATGGTTGAATAATGGTGGGTGTGTGATGGGGATCAGTTGGAATTGTTGAACCTTCACCCAATTATGATTGGTTTTGTACCACCATTGTTTGAAACAAAGGTGTTACTCTACTAGAAAAACCTTTGCCTACCCTTCTCATATTAACAAAAATCTTTTTAGTATGAGATTGTGCAATATACTTTCTCTAATGAGTTGGCAGCTTATCAAGTTGTTGGTCCAAAAATATTTACACAAACCTTGGATACATCAAAAATTTTCTAGACGAATTATCCAAGTTTCTAATCATACTCTCAAAAATGAATTTTGAAAAATTAAATTTCTGGTTTGTAGCTAAACATATAATGGCAGATGCCATAGTGCTACTAAACTCATTCTAAGCAGTAGTCTTTGGACTTAGACACTGTAAAACAGTATGAATTAGAAATTTCCATTGTGGAGAAAAGAATGCTTTATAAAACGTTAACTTTTGTGAAATTTTCTCATATCCCATCAATGCAAGTTGTTTAAAAATCGTAGAATTAGGTAAACAATCAACACCTTCCTCATCTGCTAGTTGAAGATCTCTTCTAACAGATGAGTCAGTAACGATTATCTTCTTGCCATCTACTAGATCATGCAACTGTGCTTCCCCATTGATAGTTTTGACCATCATAGTAGACTAGAACTGTTCAATGCAAGAGATATATATTGTAGGATTAATGGTCAGTGCATACCTTATAGGGTGTGCATTCAAAAAATCCACAATTTGTTCAAACCCATCACTCTCCGTGGGTTTAGACAAAAATGCGACCATATTATGAGTATCTGCAAACTTTAGAGTCACCATAATTGTTGGGTTTTGATAATGGATAATAAAATTAAGTTAGGGTTTGTGATTAGGGAGTATATGAAAGAGTAATATCGATTGAATGATTGATTGAAACCCTTAATTGAAGTATTTATGAAAAATACCCTCAACAACCTAGCAATAGTAAGTTATGCCTAGCAGCATTAATTTTGAGTCACTAGCATTAACTCCAATTCTATTCCAAACAGCATTCCCATCATCAATCTAACACTTTTCGTTGCTTATCCTGCATTATCACTTGCTTTTGTACCTTTTCTTGTGATTTTCCCTCCTTTGGGATTCCCTCCAAAAGCAACATATCCTCTATCTATCTCTTCATAGTCTGTAAGATAGGACATGTTCCTTGTCATGTGCGTTGAGCATCCACTATCAATCACTCTTTGATCCTGTAAATCTATTTGTGGATTGACTACACATTAGATAAGAAAATTAGTTTCTTTTGGGGACCCAAGCCATCACTGACTTGGATCTGCCTTGTGCATCAA